>VWZV01010479.1:881198-892948 GCA_013397155.1 Irena cyanogastra
CCCCCCCCCCCCCCCCCCCCCCCCCCCCCCCCCCCCCCCCCCCCCCCCCCCCCCCCCCCCCCCCCCCCCCCCCCCCCCCCCCCCCCCCCCCCCCCCCCCGCCCGCCCGCCGCGCCGCAAGGCGCTACCAGGTCGCCACTCCTTCCGTGGCCAGCACGAGCGGCTCCTTGCTCCGGCTCCGGCTGTTGTAAGCCACGATCCCGCTGTCGCTCCCCGCCGGAGGCTCCCACGGCCGCCGCCGCGCCGCGCCCGAGCACCGCCGCGCCCCCGCCTGCCTCCGGCCGGCACCGGCAGCGGGACCGGGACCGAGCCCGCAGCGCCGNAAGGGGCGGCGCCTGCGGGCGGGGCCGGGCCGGGCGCCACCGCCTCCCGCCGGGCCAGCGCCGCAGCCGCTCCCGGCGCGGTGTGTGGAGCGGTATTGTGGTGAGCCTGCGGTGCGGGGCTTGGGCCGGCCGGGTCCCGCTGGCACAGCGCGTACGTAGCCTTGTGCTTCGGTATAACCCCAGCGCGGCTTCTTCTTAGCGAGATTTTTAAGGGAGATGTTTGTAGGAAATGTGACTAATTCAGGAAAATGGTCTCCACTGTGTCAAGTAAATTCGGTCACTTTGGGGAGTGAATCTATTTTTGCTTTGCATTTCAGGTCAGAGAACCGCTGGCAGCCTGTTAGCTCCTGAAAATAAAAACCAGGGTGACATTCCCAAACTGGACTTAATAAATCAGAGTCTCAGAAAACACTTAATGCATCCCCCTGACTCCCACATACTTCTATAAAGTGTTACCTGACCTGGACATTTCCAAAAATGACAGCAAGTGCTGCCGAGTACTCGGTGAGGTACCCCGGCCTTTAGCCAGCTGACTGTCAAGGCCTGCTTCTTCATTGGGGATTTCTTCTTTCTTTCTTTCTTTCAGAGCATATCGAGGAAATGGAGCTTAACTGGCTGCAGTACCTTGAACCACTTGGGAAACTATAAGCTACTCAACTAGAGAGAGTAACAGTGTAATGGAACAGATAAAGTATTTTTGAATGAGTACCTTGTTTACAAAAGTGACTCTGAGCAGGTACCAAGGAAACAAGTGAGAATTCCACAAGCTTATAATCACAAAGATTGATGGAACAGGTATCCTATGAAGACAGGCTGAGAGAGTTGGGGTCGTTCAACCTGGAGAAGGGTCCAGGGAGACCTTACAGCACCTTCCAGTACCTAAAGAGGACTTTAAAAAATGGGGAGAGCGACTTTTTACATGTACAGATAGCAACAAGACAAGGGGGGAACAGTTTTGAACTCAGAGACGAGAGATTTAGATAGATATCAGAAAGAAATTCTTTACTCATAGGGTAGGGAGGTTTTGGAACATTTGCTCAGAGCAGCTGTGGATGCACGATCCCGGAAGTGTTCAAGGCCAGGTTGGATGGGGCTCTGAGGAGCCTGGTCTAAGTGAAAGGTGTCTCTGCTCATGACAAAGGGGTTGAAACCGGATCATCGTTAAGGTCCTTTCCAACCCAAGCCTTTCTATGATTCTGTGAATATTTTCCCAGATATTTTTCCACCTTACAACCAGATGGCATCCTCAACTGAATATCTTGTGATTTTTTTTTGCCTCACCTCCCCAAGTTTTTGTACCTATCCTCAGTAGATTGCTGTACCATTAATTTCCCCATCCACATNTTAAAAAATGGGGAGAGCGACTTTTTACATGTACAGATAGCAACAAGACAAGGGGGGAACAGTTTTGAACTCAGAGACGAGAGATTTAGATAGATATCAGAAAGAAATTCTTTACTCATAGGGTAGGGAGGTTTTGGAACATTTGCTCAGAGCAGCTGTGGATGCACGATCCCGGAAGTGTTCAAGGCCAGGTTGGATGGGGCTCTGAGGAGCCTGGTCTAAGTGAAAGGTGTCTCTGCTCATGACAAAGGGGTTGAAACCGGATCATCGTTAAGGTCCTTTCCAACCCAAGCCTTTCTATGATTCTGTGAATATTTTCCCAGATATTTTTCCACCTTACAACCAGATGGCATCCTCAACTGAATATCTTGTGATTTTTTTTTGCCTCACCTCCCCAAGTTTTTGTACCTATCCTCAGTAGATTGCTGTACCATTAATTTCCCCATCCACATCAATACCAGGCTTTGCCAAAGAGTACTGCAGGTTTAGTGCCATCTTTAGAAGCACCCTCTTGGCATGTGTTGAAGTAATGCCTGTGAGCTCTAACGGTGGCCACCCTTGCTCTTGTACAAGGAGAGTCAGTGAACTGCCTGCACATTGTCTGTCCTGCTCCTGACTGTCTTCCACACAATCCTCTAAACAGGCTGTTCAGGGCAGAGCATTTTCAAGTCTCTCAGACCACTGTGTTACCTGCTGAGGCACCTTGCTGGCCTTTGGGAAAAAGGTAATACTGAATGCTCACAGCTTTTCTGGTCTGGATGCTGCAGGTCTGCCTGTGGTGAGCTGCCTCACAGAAGTGTTTGTATTGTTTCCTCTTCTATCTGCCAGGGAGGACTTAACTAGATTTTTCTCATAAGTAATAAGATCATTTAAAATTATTGCTTTTACGTAATACTTGATGTCTGTCTACACCTTACTTCATTTTAGAGCATATCAGATATAAAACCCTACCAGTAGCAAATGTTTCCTTTTTCTCTTAATAGGTACTTTCCATAGAATTTGTCATTTAAAAATCTTAACTTCTTGATCAAATAAGAAACCTGTTTAATGGGCTTGTTAAATTAAGACTACCTAGGATGAAATTCAAGATACCATCCAATAACCTTTGTAAATGTTTGCTTTTTATGTTTCTCAGGAAGCTTCACAAGCCAATTATTTCAGCTTCCATAATGAGCTGGTTTTGATGTCTTGCTGTTCAACACACATCTAGTTAAGAGTTGTCATTAACTCTGTTGTCTTCTTTGTTCTGTACTGTTCCAAGCACTTTGACAGAGTTCAAATCAATACTAAGTAACAATGGATGTTTTTTAGGCTTAATTCCAGGTTTAGCTATCATGGATGAAACTGCCAACAGATCAGAAGAATGCAAGAGCTTTTTCTTTCCCATTGGTTTCAGAAGGCTTAGTGTCTGTGCTAGCCAGACAGGCTTTGAGTATTTAGTCCTGAAACCTCTATGTCCTGCTGTAAAATGTTATTTTCTGATGGTGGGAAAAGTCACAATTATTAAATGCCTGAAATAAACAGCTAACATCATTCACACTTGAGATTTAATGCAGTAGAATACATCCACTGGAATGGTGGAAAGTGTTCTTCAAACACGGAAGTACAAAAAGAACCTAATTTCAAATAAAAGCAAAACTAATCCTAATTAACTCATAAATTATTCATGTTAAAAATACCACCATTCTCAGAATCAACTGGTCTGTGGCTGTAAGCATACCTCCACTTTATGCCACCTATACCTGTACCCTCCTGCTCTGGGACATGTGCAAGGACACAACAGTCATCTACTAGAAAGGCAGAATAGCAGCAAAAGATTTTATGCCATCAGGAGACCTTTGCTTCCACCTGGAGTAGAAGATGCCTTTGGAGGTTGTGAGCAGTTGGAGCCGAAGTACACATGATCAGTGCCAGGCCGAGGCCTGCTGTACTCCTGTTACTCCAGTACTTGCTGAATAGCCAGGAGGAAATGTGATCTGCAGAGCAGTACTGCTCTTAGTCACAATCCCACTGCGGCGTGTCTGTCTCAGCTTAAGGTAAAGTGTTGTCTCAAGGGGACACACATGTATTTAATATTGTCAGGTCATGTTCTCATGTTTTTCTTAGGAGTCATCAAGGCTAAAACTTCCTTTAAATTAAAAACTGAAACTCAGAGGTAAAGGGGTGATTTCTGAACACCTTAGAAGGGATCTCCATGTCCCTTTATCTGCATGTGTAAGAAGGCGACATTTCCCCTCCATCCTTGATCAAGAAGGAAGTCTGTTAGAAGCACAGCTGTCTGTGCTGTCCACCAGCAGGGCTGGCAACGTTTCTGCGGTGAGCAGGGAGGATCTTTGGGGATTTTGGCTCACCTGGCTTCTATATTTTCCAGTTTCCAGTCCCAGGATACCTATAAAGATTTGCCACCAGAGATAAGATCCCAGACTATGTTTTGTATCATACATGAATAAAGCTAAAAACAATTTTCCATGTATTATTAGGGGACACATGCTTTGTAATTTTTTACAATTTTCCCCCTCTTGCTAAAGGTGCTGTATTTTTTCTTCTAAAAAATTCTACCACACCATCTTACAGTTGTTGACAGAGCAAAAAGGTTGCATTTGCTGTGTTAGCAAGAGCATGCTTCTAGTATCTTTGGCCCTTCTCATCAAGTTCTAGTTGAGAATCCTGGCAAGGAAGCTGAACCTGAGAAAATAGAGGGGCAAAGGTTATAAAGATAAATTACAAACCAGAAGCAAAGATGAGCTAAATCCACTGGACTGGACTGAATTTCTGTTGGTGCTCTGTAGTAATATGCAATTAGACACATTTTGACTTAACTTTTCTAGTCTTTTAATTTTTACAAAATCTAGGTGCTTATTGGTTTGTTTCAGAATCTTGTTTGATTTTTAAAGGAGACTAAAAATTGCCTCAATCTTATTACAAATGCTTGGCTCAGAAATATTATAAGTGTTGAGTGGCCATTCCACCAAATATTCACAAGGTAAAGAGTATGTTTTGTAAAAGAGAAATCATCTTAAGAAACCTATTTGAAAAGAGTAATCCTGGAGACAGGTAGTAACACTGCAAAAGAAAATTCATTGGTGGTGGACATATATAACCAATTAAGCTTTCTTGCTCTTACCAGAAGTCTATTAGCTTTTAGCACAACCTACTACTGTTCAGAAAACCTGCCCACCAACTGCTCTGACATATACTGCCTGTTTCTCACCTGAAGTATTTGGGTCCTGCACCACAGCTGACAGAAACAAGTCTGGGTTGGTATGAATTCAGTCAGGGTTCAGATTGGTGTCTTTGTCAGTGGTTTCCAACTGCTGAGGTATATATCTCTTGAATGCACTAAAGGACTGTGGAGTCCGTGGAATATGTTGCCTTTGATCTGTGTTCATTCCATTGACACTCTGGGAAAACTCAGATGTACTTTTGCCTTGGCCTTCTACTGTAATGCACATTTACTTGTTCCAGTCAAAATTTTTTGCTCACCTTTAATGCCAGTGTAATGCTGTTAAAGCTCACTAGGCTTTGGAAGTGCACCAGTGCAGCAGGTGCAAGAAAAAGAAGGCAGTAGCCAAGAAAAAGGCAGGTGTGAGAAGAGGCAGTGAGTGCAACTGCCTTGGGGCAAGCAGAGGAGGAGATGTGAAATACTCGTTTTCTTTCTTGACTGATAAAAAAAGGAGAAGTTTAGAATGGCAGGCCAATGTTAGGTAGGCATTTGGAAAGTTCATAAAATTCTTGAGCTTTTACTGGGAAGCAACAAACAGACAAACACAACTAGATTTGTTTTCCAGATTTTAGAATCTATTCATCCAACATCATTTGGTGACATGAAGAGGTATTTCTGGCCTAAATATCTGTAAAACAGTATATACCATCCAGGGCACAGCCAATGCATATTGCACGAGAGGGTGAACCACAACTCTGCTGGTCTTCGTACTTGCAAACCTCAGCTCTGCTCATCCTGCATGTTAACTGTACTTTTGTTTCAAAACCTTCAACCACAAGCAAAATGAACAGACTTGTAAAATTCTATTACCATCATCCACATAAGCATGAATTTAGCCTCATAAAGAATAAACAGACAAACAAGCAAGGAAAAAGCCCTCCAAGCATATGTAACTATAGAAGAGGGATTAAGCTATTAAGTGGTGCGGAAACAGCAATTCATTAGCAGGAATAAACCCATCTGATTCATCCGTACTATAAAGTATTATGACAAATTATTCAGAAGACACTATCTTTTCTAATAAACAGAAAAGACATTACTGAGACACAGCTGTAATGATTACATAGTATTTCATATGGCAATATTCAGCTAAGGCAGAGAAGAAGAAAGGAGGCAGCCAGAATTCCTCGTACCAGCTACACAGTGTGTGCATTTGTGGAACATTTGGAGGTTTGGGATTTTATGTTCTTCACATCAAGTATTCTGAACTTTGTGATGATTAGCTGGAATAACCATAACGACTGGAGCAACTATAATTAATAAAACATTTCTATTATATTAAGTAGATTTTGTATATACACACATAGTATGTATATGACACAGTAGTTGTGCAAGTTGTTGATCTGGTTGTAAGTTCCCTTAATTCCAGTTGCTGTGAGTTTAGATCTGTAGTAAGGCAACAGCTTCAAGAAACTTCTGAAAACCTCAGATATTTGGGGTTCTAAATAGGAAAGATTTCTTAGAGCAAAGGGGCTTGAGAGCCAAAGGAGGAGACATATATACTTTTATCCTCTAGTCACATATAGGAAATAGGAAGAAAATGAAGCCCAGGAGTCTCTTCCTTCTTTGACACATGACATTCACTTCTACTTGTGAATTCTTCTCCAGGGTAAGAAATGGGCCCCTAATATGAAAAAAACATCTGAAACTCTATTCAAACTCCCCCATCTCTCACCTATTGTAGGTCAGAGGCAAGAGGCCAAAATAAGAAGAAAGCATAGGAGAAGGAGGAAAAGCAGAGATGGACAGTGGGCATCAGCTCCATACCCTCTCAAACTTTCCACTCTAGAGATGTACACGCACACATCTGATTTTATCCTTCCCTCCCTCTGCCCAGCTTCCTAAAACAATGGCTGACCTGCTGCTGAGCTTAGAGGGGAGTGCAGAGAACTGATATTTCCGGGTACAGGTATGTATTTGATTACATACCTGTTTGATTACACTATACAAAGCACTGAGGATGATCTTTAAGAGCTTTAAAAGAGGCCCTTCAAAGTGGACACCAAATGCATTCTCAGGGGAGCTCAGTCTCTTCCTGTCCCAAGGACTTGTGCAAAGTCCCATGGTTTTCTCTCTGTCACTCTTCTAGTAACATACAAGAAGCTAACAGAGGAGGATCTAGTAGAGAGCACTTTTAAAAGCCAGATGACACCAAGCTCTCTAACCTCCGCACATCCAAACTATCAATACTTTTGATCAGACTGCTGAAACTTAGCAGGCTACCATTACACTTCAGCATTTCCCTTCCTAAATTTTTTTTGGTCTACTAAAAGGAGGGACAAAAGTTCCTGTTTAGTAAATTAGCAGGTACTTTTATAAACTCATTTCTTATTCACATGTGTAATTACTTGTGTGTGTCTAGAATTATGATTACCTTTTTTGCAAGAATGACTCTTTTTAGGACTCGTCTGTATTCTTTTCAGTGTCTTACCTCTACTGAGTCATAATTATTGGCTTGGATTCTTACACTACCCAGGGTTCTCTTAACTACCTTTAATTGCTGACAGTGGCTCACCTTCTGAAGGCAAGAAGGCTTTAACTACCAAACAGGTGCCAACAATCTAGGACAGGTATTCCCAGGCTAGTGCAGCCATTAGACAACTCCCTCTATATGCCACAGTAAACCAAAGCACACAGGTCCAGAAACACTGGCTTGGAGCACTGCCTAGATGCCATGGTGCCTTTAAGTTTAAAACCTGAGATCTTGTGTATGTGACGTTTACTTCAGCAATTCATTTTTTACAGCTACTCCTGGAAACAGAAAACGAGAGGAAGAAAATAACGGGAGAACTTACAGGGATCTTCAGAAAACAAGGAAGTGCCCTCTGACATCTGCCTGAAACAGCGGGTCGGTATCAGTTCAAAAGGTTTGGTCTGTGGTACCGTCTCCACTCCTCAGAAAGTATTTGGGTGCATGTCTCCCGCTGGAGGGTGGGAGGGAGGATACTGGAAGCATTGCTAAACAGCTGCCTGTTCTACCCTGAAAACCCCAGTTCTGGGCGTTCACACACCAAGCTGATGGCAGCAGCAAAAACATTTAACAGGGGCTGAGACGCTGAGGTGCGCAGCCAGCCCGCCGCTCCCTACAGCGAGCACAAACGTCAGGGCCTCACAGAGCAGCGACTGCACCAGCGAGTCTGGGCGCTCAGAAGTGATGACTCAGTCTCCCCTAAATTAGGGGATTGCCAGTGACGTCTGCTAAAAAAAACCAAGAGGCAGAAAGCGCACGTTGTTTTGCTTCAGCAGAGCTGGAGTAGGTCTTTCCAGCTCCGCCTTCCCCGCTCCTCGCTCCCCGATCCTGGCAGAGCCGGGTGTCTGTAGGCTCCGGGACATGGCAGCGACTCCAGGACACAAAGGCAACGTTGACCGACAGCGGGGTTCCTCCTCACGACCCGCGGGTCGCTCGGCAGGGAGAACGCGGGCGATACAGGGGTGGACCCGGGGGCGCTTTCTGCTCCTCCTCGCCGGCAGTGAGCCCTCTCTGCAGGCAACCATGCGGGGCGGGGTGGTTCCGCCGCCAGCCTCCTCTACAACGCAGCCCCCGGTGGCGTCCGCCGGTCACTGTTCCCTGGCTACTGCGCGGGATAAGGGAACCACAACAAGCTCGCTCGCTCGGCCACCCGCCCTCCTTCCCTTTTCCTCCCCTCCCGCCTTTCAGTCTCGCGCATGCACAATCGCCCGGGGGCCGCTGGGAAACGTAGTCGCACTGCGTCCCTAACGGCTCCATTTTCTCCCCCTCGCCAGAAGAATCGCGCATGTGCAGGCCCGCCCCCTTCTCTCGGGCGTTACCGCCCCCTCTGCCGCGGCGCGCGGTATCCCGGGCAGCGGTGTCACAGCGGGGATTGGCCGAGGGAGCCGCGGGGCGGGACGCGAGGGGCGCGCTGATTGGCTGAGGCGGCTGTCAGGCGCCGCGGGGTGATGGATGCGGGTGCCCGCTGAGGAGGGAGGGACGGAACGCTCCCCGTTTCCCCTCGGCGTCCAGCGCCGCGCCGGGCACAGCCCTGCCCGCAGCGCGGGGTGGCGTCGCGTGGTTCTCAGTGTTCCCCTCTCCTAGGAAAGGCTTCGGAGCCGCTCCATCCCGGGGCGAGCTGGCAGGAGGCGAGACTCCTCCGAAGTCCCGGTTCCCTTCCGCAAAAGCATTCACTTGCCCCCGCGATCCCCCCAGCGTCCCCGCGGGCCGCTCGCCTCGCAGCCTCCGCACAACTTCATCGGAGCCTCCGCCTTCCCCGGGGCTTCCTTCACCCCACGCCCACGCCGGCCCTGCGCCGCCCGCCCCCTGGCTCGGCCCGCATCCCAGCCGCCTTGCCTCCCTCCCCAAACGTGAGTAAGGGAGGCGGGACGATGGGTATGCGGAGGTTCCGGGCGGGGGAAGGGATTGAGTGTGTGCGGTGAGTGTGTGAGTGTGTGTGTGTGTGTGTGTGTGTGTGTGTGTGTGTACACAGCGCTGGAAGAGAGCGCATGCGCCCTGGCTGGCGGGGCCGAATGTTTCCCAAGTGTTTGAAACTGGTATTTGGGTTTTCCACGTTGGATCTAGCGCGGCGTATGGGAGCGAGGAGGCTGCGTTGATATCGCCGGGGAGCGGCGGCGGCGGCGGCGGTGGTGAGGAGGAGAGCGGGGAAAGGGGGAGCTGAGGAGAAGCGGAGCAGAGCGGCGCTGGCGCAGGCAGAGGGGCTGCCGCTGCCTCTGACAGACACTTTGCAGAGCACATTTTGTTTCCAGATTGTTTCGGAGGAGCTGGTTTAAGCCCCCCTCCTTTCTCCTCCTCCTCCCCCCCTCCCCTCCCCACACACATACACACAAATCCCTCTGATTGTTCTTACCACCTCCTTCGTGAATTACCCACAACGACAGCCATTCAATCAGCTGCTGCTGGCTGTAGGGGACTAGCGGAGGGTGTATGTGTCTCTCTCTCCCTCTTTTTCACACGAGAGGAGTCAGATGTAGCTTCCCTCGGTTTTTTTGGGGGGAGCTACCGAGAGAGGTGGGCAGGGAGTGAGACCTTCATCGGGGTTACCGTCTTTCAAGGGAGCAGCACTTGCTCTCACACAGAGAGGTGTGGGGAAGGATTTTTGTTTCTTCGCCGGATGAAAATGTTGAGTCCTGCAAACGGAGACCAGCTTCACCTAGTGAACTATGTGGAGGATTATCTGGACTCCATCGAGTCTATGCCCTTCGATCTGCAGAGAAACGTCTCCTTGATGAGGGAAATTGACGCCAAATATCAAGGTAAGTGTTTTCTATGTATGTGTGTCCGTGTGTGTGGTTTGGGGCTCACGGGGGAAGGGTGTCTTTCCCTTTCTTTTCTTTAGAGCTGAGCCTCGGCTCCTTTTGCCCCTCTGCACCCCACAGGGATGGTAGCTTTATTTTTGGGAGGTAAAAGGAGGAAGAAAGCCGGGAGGAAAGATCCGAGGAGAGAGAGCGACTGATCTGCAGCGTTAGCTCTTGTCATGGGGCGGAACAAAAGGTCTCCGGCTTTTCTTATTAAGCAAGGACTCTGCTTTTCTGTGTAAATTGCTGGCCAAGAAGGCGGGGGCAGGGAAGTGGGGTGTGCGGTGCACAAAGGGGGGCCGTCCCTGGCCGTGGGGCTGAGGTGGAAGGGTTTGGGGGTACGGAAGAAAGTGCTGGGTGGATAGAGGGGGAAAGATTACAGCACAACATTTAGGAATGTACAGTATTCATTATGGCTGTAGTAGGGGAGAAAGGCAGCTAGTGAAGGAGGGAGGGAGGGAGGAGAGGGGGGTTAGGCGAGAGTGGGGGGCAGGGTGTGCTTTCTTTGCTCCCTCCTCGGTGGGTTTCGTTTCACCCGGTGAAACAGCCCCGCTCTGTTGGGCGGGGGGGCCGAGGGGGCAGGACCGGCGTGTGCGGTGTGAGTGGGGGGGGACGACACACACGGTCGCGTTTACGGCTGGGCTGAAGCGCCCCCTCCCTCCCCGCGCTCGGGGCACGCCGTCCCCGTCCCCGCGGGCGGAGGGAAGGAAGGGGAGGCCGGTTTGCGGGACTCGGGGCAGCTTTGTCACTTAGTCGCTGGCGTCCGCTCGGAAAGGGAGGGGGAGGGGGGGCGCTTTATTCTGTGCCGCAGGTAGCGGTGACAGCCTGGGTTCCGGGAGGGGGGACCTCCTCTCCCTGCCCGCGCTCCCGTGCATGTGGCCTTAGGGGCGGTGGGCAGCGAGCCCTGCATGCCGTTGCCTCAGCCTCTCCTTGGGCAGCTCGCCATGAGAGCCCGTCAGCTCCTGGGGGAACGGTCCGGGGGAAACTTCTTCAGGAGCCCGCGGGGGCTGTCGGGGGTGGGAAGGGAAGAAAAGGACAGGGCGGGCATCGCACCCCAGGAACCCACATCCAGCGGGCACCTCCGCGCTGTGGTGAGAAGGGGCGTCCGTGCTCTTTTTATAGACACCCCTCGTTAGCATATCGCGGTTCGCCACGCCCATCGGGGGCGCTGATACGGCGGGGGCGTCCCCATGGGGCCAGCCGTGCCCCGCCTCCCCGCGCGGATTGGCTCTGGGGCCGGGCCGACCCGTCTCGCGCCCCCGCCCCGTCGTGACGTTTCGAGAAGCAACTTTTCCGTGGGGTTGATTTGAATATCTCGGCCGGCCCCGGCCGGCGCGGTCTGATTGGCCGGGTTCGCAGCAGGGGGCGGGGCAACCTTGGCCGTCCGGAGAGTGACTGACGTGTCCCGGGGTGGGGGGGGCTCCGCTCCTCCAGCCGCACCTCGCTCGTGACTGGCCGGAGGGGGCGGGCGCGAGCGCGCTCCCGCCCGCCGTGATTGGCCGCTGGTCCGTGTCAATCACTTGCTTGTTACCCCGGGAGGCTCCGCTCGGGTCGGCGGGGACGGGGCCGCCCCGCCCCGCCCCCCCCGCGCCC
>VWZV01010479.1:893005-949226 GCA_013397155.1 Irena cyanogastra
CCCCTCCGGGGCGGCCCCGGGTGCCGTAGAGGGGCGGGGAGGAGGCTGGGCTCTCGCCCGTGTCCCGCTCGCCGTCGTTCCGCGGTGTCTCAGCCCCCGTGAGGCGGCGGAGCTGAGCTGCGCTGGCGGCATGGTTCCCGTCCGGCTGAGTGGCGTTTGCGATGCCAGGCGTGTGCGTTCACTAATCGCTCAGAGCGCAGCTTTCCGCTCCCGCTGTTGCAGCACGGCACGAGAGCGCGGTTTCCTGGGATTCCCGTGCACTGAGGCTCCCGGGGCGGGCGCTCCAGGCAGCCCCGAGCCGCAGCACCGCCCGGTGGATCTCTCAGCACCGAGTGAGCAGCGCGCTCCCGACGCCGGTGCTGAGCATCCTCGGCTTTGCGGCAGCTCCCGCTCCGTGTCTCACATACCAAAGACTCCCGTGCCGGGCCGCGCTCGGCGGCGCTCTGCAGGGTCCCAGCCTGCAGCCAGGGCTCCTCCCGCGCAACAGCGCCGGGCCGGGAGCTGCCGCCGGCCGGGAACGGCAGCGGGCAGTGCTAGAACCGAAGTTTTCCCAACGCCGCACTTCAGTCGGTAATTGTTTTGTGCTGTTGAGACGGATTGTTCTTCTTGGAAGATGCCCACCCACCAGGTTCAGATGGGTTAAACTGATGGCATCAGTCAAGTGCCAAAGCTTAAAGCATAAAACTTAGTCAATTTCAGGCACTGAAAATCATTAACTCTGCTTTTTCAGCCTTCCTGAATGTGGAATCTGCTGTATGTTTGAAGGATATTTTGGTGGCATCTTGGGTTTGGATTTATTTTGGTATTTTTTATTGTTGTTTTGTTTTGGGTTTTTTTTTTTGTAGGTTAAAACAAAAAGCCACTAGTTGCTTAAAATGGTTAATAACATTGGAATACTGATTTGGTCAGATAGGTTATATTGCAGAACCAGCTGACACAGGTCGTGCTTAATGAATGTGTGAAGCACAAGCTGCAGCTCTAAAATCTGAAGTAAAGTTCACGTAGTATTTCCACATCTTCACTGGAAATCATGTATGTTTAAAAACTGCCGAGGAAAGACAAAGCCTAAACCACAGGGTAACTATTGGTTTGCATATGTGTCACAATTTCCTATTAATAAATAAATAAGTAAATAAATAAATAAAAGTAAGTTTTAAAAAGTTTTGGTAATGCCATTGGCATATATGAGAGATCCTGGTTTCTGTTAGATGAATTGAGGTCAGATTTTATATCTCAGTATATTTTGCTTCTCTAAGACAGAATATTCTAACCTGTGAGAAAGGGAAAATTCGAAGAAGAAAGGAGATGCAGGAAAAACATTCAGTGTGTTTTTGAGGATTTAATGTGGAGTGCTGAATGTCCCGTATGCTGTAATTGATTTGTGTATCATAATGAAACTCAAAACCATCTTCTTAAAAATAGGTTTCCAGAGCCATTCTTGAAACTTTAGGTACTTTGTGCAGTGTTGTTTTTTATAAACTGTTAGAACAACCCTTGAGGTGCGGTTCAGGATGTAACATATTTTAAAGCAGAAGCTCTAGCTGCTCCCCATTGTTGCCTGTCATCTTTAATGTTATCTTTCAACTTTACCTCCTGCTTTGCAGTAAATATTCAAAGAAGATAATAGTTTTGTGTTTTAAAGAGTAGCAACATGTATTTTACAGAAAGTATAAGTGGGAACGAATTTAAGCATCCTGTATATTGTAATCCTAGTTCTGCAATCCAGGGATTTACATGGCCTCATATTTTCAGCAGAAATAGCTTGACAGTATTGGATGAAATAGCTTTGGGTCCAGACCATGTATTTGGTGTTTCTGCATCTCCTGTCAAATAACGCAGCAATGTGCTTCTATACTGGTTTGTGCTTTCTTTCTGTCCCATTCTCTTTCTCCCACTCTGTCATTCTCTGAAAATGTTAATGTTGTTATACAGAAAATGTCCATTAATTTCCCCTCTAATTTTGCAGTTAACCTTGGAACTTTTGATGATGTGTGTATTGGTTTAGTTAGTTCATTTTAATTACTGAAGAGTTTAAAGAGAAGTATTGTCAACATATGTAAAAATATATTTAGTCACTTTTTTGTTCTAAATCAGCATTTGCATTCCATTCCTGTGGGACCACCTAGAGCAAAAGTAGTCCAGTGGAGTCATGAGCTGCTTGTCAGATACAAGCTTCAGGGCATCTGTCTTTGATCAGTGCCGCATGTTACAAGAAGTTGTTGCTGTATGGAAGGAAAAATGGAAGGTTTTGTTTTGCCATTCTCCCTGTCAAAAATATTTATAGTTTTTATTTCTTCTTTGCAGAGATTCTGAAGGACCTGGATGATTACTATGAAAAATTTAAACGGGAGACAGATGCTGTGCAGAAGAGAAGAATGTTGCACTGCATACAGAGAGCCTTGATTCGAAGTCAGGAACTGGGGGACGAGAAGATCCAAATCGTCAGTCAGATGGTGGAGCTTGTTGAGAACAGAACAAGGCAAGTGGACAGCCACGTGGAACTGTTTGAGACTTGTCAAGAGACTAATGACACCACTGGAAACAGCGGGAAAGCCAGCCAGGATAAGTCAAAGAATGAGACAATCGCGCAGGCTGAAAAGCCCAACAACAAGAGATCGAGGAGGCAACGGAATAATGAGAATCGGGAAAATGCCTCAAATAATCATGATCATGATGACATCACCTCAGGAACACCAAAGGAGAAGAAAGCAAAAACATCCAAGAAGAAGAAACGATCTAAGGCTAAAGCAGAGCGGGAAGCTTCTCCCCCTGACCTTCCTATTGACCCTAATGAGCCAACATACTGCTTGTGCAACCAAGTCTCCTATGGAGAAATGATAGGATGTGATAATGATGAGTGCCCCATTGAGTGGTTTCACTTTTCTTGTGTGGGACTCAACCATAAACCAAAGGGCAAATGGTACTGCCCCAAATGTAGAGGAGAAAATGAGAAAACTATGGACAAGGCATTAGAGAAATCTAAAAAAGAAAGGGCATACAACAGGTAGTTTGTGGACTTTTCATAGTGAAGGAAGAAACCCACCAAACCAGTGTATTTATTGTCAGTTTCACCTTTGTTGAGGTGAAAGGATTGTAAAATGTATATTTTTAAAGGAAGTTTAAAACTGAACCATTCCTGTTACAGGGACAGCAATAAGAAATTTTGGTTTTGATTTGGTAATCTGTAACAAGAATGTGGTCTGTGGACCAATGTATTCCAAAAGTCAAATTATAAGAATATTCGGGTGTTTCTTAAAATATAAATTAATAATTTTCTTTATTTCTTTTCTTCTTTTTTTTTCTTTTTTTTTAGTGCTGGTAGCACACTACCCATTAAAATTTTGACAAATATCTCTGAAATGTAATTTTGTTTTCTTTAATGAAAAGTGTTATTTACCTTTTGAGCAAAATTGATAAATAGTTTAACCACCTGGCTGTATCTGAATAAAGCTGCAATACATCGCAAATGTAACTTGTTTTGGTGATAAGCAAGAACAAATAAAAGGAGGGTAAAATTTGGTTCCTGCTACAAAGTGTCAGTATAAGAGTTCAATAGCGAATGTTTAAATAGGCTTAGAGGATTATTTTTTAAAACAAAAAGTTAATGGTTAAATTTTAAACAACAAATATTTTGTATGCTGGCCAGGTACCACAAAGGCCATTTTTAAATGATTGAATATGTTTTATATTTAACCAGGAAGTGGTTTAGTAATGAGACATAACATAAATGAAGCTTTATACTGTCACAGATAGTGGTGTAGCAATCCTTAATTTGTTTAAGTTGTATAAATGTACATTTTAAGTGGAGTTGCACTTACTGTATTATACTTGGAAATGCAGCCAAATGCCATTGTGTAACCAATGTGCATTTCCTGCTGTATGTATGAAAATTGTACAGATGTGATATTAAGAAATAAATGACATGACTTTGACAGTTGGCTTCTTTAGCAGTCTTGTTTAATGATATTTCATATAGCTCAAAAAACCAAGAAATTCATCTTTAACCTCAGCAGCTCCAGCAAGCTCCTGCTGGGAAGCCTGAAACTGTTGTAGTGGTAACCAAACAGTTCTGATAAAGAATCTTCATAGAGCGGATGGCTGGCTAGGTCGTAGGAGAGCCAAAATAGCATTTACCTTTCCACTCCCAGACCCAGACATTTATCTGAAAATCAATAGTACAGAGCTGGTCTTGTTCAATTTTTTTAATGCTTTTTTCACTCCATGTTTGTTATTGGGATCTTTTGCATTTTGGCATTTTCAAACTATTACTGCAGCTGTTCCAGGACAGGTCTTTTTATTCTTCATGGTCACTCCACACAAAAACATACTTGCTATGACCCAGGTGCTATCCCAGGTATCCAGTGGATGGATAGTGAAGCTTGGTCAGGCTGTTTCCTTCTCCGTCATGGGTGGAGGGGCCGACATTCTGGCTGAGCAGATTTCATCTTCCTGTCACCCTGTGGGCTTTCATCCAGGTGGGAAGGGCACGGGACCAGCAGTAGGAAGGCCATGGAAGTGAAGGTTGTGAAATCCAGTGGATCGGGCAAAAGACTCACATGAAGAGATGGGAGCCTGGGTTTGCTTGTTTTTTTTTTTAAGAACACTATGTATAATGGTGGTGTTTTGTTTCCTGAACAGTGAAACCATACCACTGAAATGATGCTTTCCCCCCCCATGTATTCCAGAAGATCTTTCTGTAGGAAGTAAGGTTTTGGATCTAGCCAAACACAAGACAGCTGAAGGGGTTCAGTGTTTTCTAAAAATGTACTGACAGGCCTCAAAATGCACTGCATCACCTTGCATGGAACAAACACGCTCACAGTGATGAGTAGTCCTGTTTTACTTCTAAATAGGTGCACTAAGTGTGTGCATCTGCGTTTGTGTTTCCAGTCCCTTCTGACTGTCACATTACACTGAGCCACCTGTGCCCAGGGCAAGTGCCTGCTCCGAATCAGTCTCCTGCTCCCAAGGTGGTTTAGGGTTGGTGTATAGATTCTCTACTCTCTTACCTTTCTTTCTCCTTTCATCTTTTCTCTAAAGCCTTCTGGTTTTCCATTCTCCCTACACACTTACCAGTCTTTCCCACTCCTCTGTCCTTCCACCTGCTGTTGTGGCTGATGCTGTTTCTGGTCTTTTCTCAGCTGGCCTCAGCTGTTCTGTCGTTCTCCCACCAGCCTATGCTGAGAACATCAATACTTAGCAGCAGGACTGTACTAGCAAAACCCCAGTGAAACTTCATGTAGGAGCTAGTGCAGACAAGGTTTCAAAACAAGCCTTTTTCACAAAATGTCTGCATTGATTCTGCAGGATATTTTGAGTGTGAAAAGCCAGAAAGAAACAACAAAAATGCAGAAGAGGATGGTAAGAATGTTGATCTATAGATGGATCAGTAGAGCCATATTTATACTGCCCTTAAATATTTCCAGCTACTGAAGGCTGGCTGTGGTCTCCCATTTTTCAGTCTTTTGCTGAAGACAGCTGCTGATCTGTAAAAGCAGCTTGGAGTTGCGTCCCTTTCCACATTTTTTCCCAGGCTTGTGTTACCTTCCCAACTCACCCTCTTGCAGGCTGCAACACTATTCTGCTCCTTGGCCCTGAGGGCTGAGAGGACTGGCACGGGACAGGCTGAAGGTCTGTTTTCAGTCGATGGGCATGATCAGTCGGATGCAAGGGACTTTGCAGTGGCACTAAGCTCTTTGTTGATGGAAGTGGAGCCATCTTGTGTTACACTGACACACTGCCAAGTGCTGCTGACTCTGCAAACTTTGTCCTGGCTTTGGTACTTCGTCTAAAATGCTTCTTAGTTATTTGCAGTGATTTTAATGGCCACAAGAAACTTCATCTTTTGAGCCATTTTTTGCTATTTCTGCGTGATAGATCAGCTATTTTGCAAGCTTCCTTATTTTGCCCAGCAGAGTGATTTGGGGAAATCATCTGCCTGGTTTGAGAAAACATGTGACTCTCTTGGTGACCCTTTCCCACTGAGGCTGCCAACAAAAGGCTTGAGTGAGAGGGAGGCTCTTCTAAGAGCTGAGCTAAGGCTTCATCTCCATTTCCCACGGGTTACTAAATAGCTCTCAGGTGTTGTAGCATTAATGCAATATGCAAAGTATAAAAATCGTCGGTGTTTGCTGAGGAGGAAGTCATAGCAGCGGGAGTCACAAACTTCTTAAACTTCTCATTGAAATCATTCAGGCAGCTGTAATTGCTGCTCTTCTGTGTGGTAGGGGTAGCAGGTATGTCTGTATTGTGTTGTTGAACCCTTGAGCTGATGATAAAGTCCTTCCAGGTACTGAAAAGTGGTGATTCAACACTCAGGTCAAGGGAGCTGACAGCACACCTTGCCCCTGAGTTGTCCCTGTCCTCAGCAGCAGCTTTGTTGTGCAGTTGGCCAGCTGGCAGTGCAGAACTGGTGCTGGAAACACGAGTTGGGAAGTAAAAGGCATCACTCAGGGAGCCCTTTGGGTGCTGTGTCGGCTCCACTTGCAAAATGTTGCCAGCAAGCTGGAGAGAGAGCAAGAGAACCACTGCAAGCCTGAACCAGCAGAGCAGAGCATCAGTTTCAGCAATTATACCATCTGAAAGCATCCCAACCAAGCAGAACTACTGTCTCCATTGAGCAGCAGCAACCTTGACCATGTGTATCATTAGGTTTTAATAGGTTTCTTACTAATTAAGCACAGTTGCTGATAACCTGTATCCTAATTTCTTGGAGTGTGCAGAATAAATACAATTGAATTGGACTGTTCCACTGTTTTAATTTTCATAGGGTGTTTTTAGTTAATCTTTTAAATTGGAATAACAATGAAAGAGATTAAAACACTGTGAACAGTTTCAAAGAATATAATAAAGTTCTGTAAGATAAATGCTTCAAAACAATGTATCTTTGTAGTGAATTCTGTTGGTTTAGATTTACTGTCATTCTCGTGGCCTATTTGCTATATGTACATATCCCCCCCACCCTTGTGCATGAATTGCTCAAAAGAGCTAGTAATTTCTGAGCATGAAAAGTAGTGTGAGCAAAAGTAGTGTGAGTATCAAAAGAGTAATGTGAGTACTGTAGTGTCAAAAATAATCAAGCTAATAATGATCCATGCAGTTTCCTACCTTCCCAGCTGTTACTGAAATCCCAAATATAACAAGCAGGAGGAATGATACAGTAAGGAAGAGCAGCAGAGCAAATGCAGTATGTATAGAAAGTGCTGTAAATCGTATTAAGGTTTTCTCCCTTTAAGAAAGAGTTTAAGGTTACATTTCCAAGATTTCTTTTCCCAGTAAGCATTTATTTTTGTTGGTAGTTAAAAAAATCAAAGGAATCTCTGTCTTGTCTTGCAGAAGAAAAGCTGCATTCGTGGCCAGGACAGTTGTGGGTGGGGACTGGTGGCATGCCCCAGTTGCAGCCAGGATTCCCAGGTTAAATTGTTCCTTCAGTTCACTTTATAAACACCTTGCCAGTGGTGGAGGGGGAAAAAAGGTGAGTGATACCAAACTTTTTAAAACAGCTACCAGTATTTAAATTTCCAGCTCTTACTTGAGAATTGTAGGTTAACTTTGTGGCTTAAGGTCCCGCACTGGGTCTGGGTGAGATGGAGCTCAGCCCTCACAGTGCTGTGCTTTGCATTGGGAGCTAGAGAGGAGCTGATAACACTCCAGAGTTTTGGCTGATGCTGAGCAGCACTGGCACAGCCTCAGCGCTGTCTCTCCAACATTCTGCCCCCACAACAGTAGGCTGGGTGTTGGCAAGGTCTTGGGAGGGGACACAGCTAGGCCAGCTGACCCAAACTGGCCAAAGGAATATTCCGTATTGTATGACGTTTGCTTGGATTTAAATGCTAGGAAAAGGAGGAGGAAGTGGGGAACATCTGTTATTTGCAACATTTGCCTTCAGAGCAACTGCTGCGTGTCCTGAAGCCCTGCATCCCAGGGAGTGGCTGGACATCACTTACTGATGGGAAGTAGAGAATACAATCTTCTGGTTTTTTTCCTTTGCTTGTGCATGCGCAACCTTTTGCTTTTGCTTTGCTGACCTGCCTTACTTCAACCTGCGAGTTGTTTTCTGTCTTATTTTTCTCTCCCCTGTCCAGCTGAGAAGGGGAAACGATAGAGTGGCTTGGTGGGCACTCAGCATCCAGCCTGAGTCAACCCACCACGGTCCTTTTGGTGCCTGCTGTGGGGTGAGGCAGCGACACCTATTTATATATATTGCATGCTATAGCAGTGTTAGTTATCCAGTAGCAAGCTCCTGTGCGGAGCGCAGTTTGGCAGCTGCACTGCTTATCTCTTCATTTCGCTGAGTTTGGGAACATGTTAATACAAACAATGGCTCTGTGCTTTTCCCTGGCATTGATGGCCTTGCTGTGCTGGGGGAGCTATCTCGTGGAGACAATGAGGGAATACATCTCTCTCTTCCTAGCCGGAATTTATGTGGATTCTTTTATTATGCAGGCTCCTGCAGTCCTTGTTCATCCTTACATGATCTGTTTAATTAGTACCGTAAGCATATCATGGGGTTTGTGGAATCTGATGTCACGGTGGTGTATGAGAAAACAAATTTTGAGTGAGGGCATATCAAAATGTTCCCTGAAGAAGTCAGTTCCCGGGTGGCAGGGTGTGTGGAAGGATTTGGGCAGGTTCCTAGGGCGGTTATCACCTCCCATTGCCTGGGAGTTTACGCATGAGCAGGTAATCAACCCTGACAAACTGACCTGTCAGCTGATAGAGGGGTGCCTTGCCCAACCCGATGAAAGCCAGCGGCTTCTCGCCCTGTGCTGGGGCCTGGCCTGTGCCTACCGAGCCACAGTTCAGCACTCGCAGAGGACTGTGACTGAGGCAGGGACCCAAACTGTGTTTGAGGACATGATGGCTGAGATAGGAACCCAAACCACAACAATTAGTGTAACTGTCCCTGTAATGGAAAAGAAAACGTGGACAAGGACAAGTCCTTTTTGTCAATTAGAAAGGGAGGAAGAAGAAGAAAAAAAAGAAGAGGAAAATGAAAATGAAAAAGAAGAAGAAAAAGAAGAAGAAAAAAAAGAAGAGGAAAAAGAAAATGAAAAAGAAGAAGAAGAAAAGGAAGAAAGAGAAGAAAAAGAAGAAAAGGAAGAGGAAAAAAAAGAAGAAAAAGAAAATGAAAAAGAAGAATCATCAGGACAGGAAATATCTGATCAAGAAACCAGTCTTTCAACAAATAAATCAAAGAAAGGAGAGAAAGAATTCAAACAGGAAACAGAAATTACCCAGTCTCTGACATCATCAGAACTTCAAGACCTGCGGAAAGATTACAGCCGCCAGCCAGGTGAGCGGATTTCTGCCTGGCTGCTTCGATGCTGGGACTGTGGGGCTGATGGTCACCTACTGGAAGGTAGGGAAGCCCAGCAGCTGGGATCCTTTGCTAGAGACCGAGGAATTGAAAGAGGAATTGGAAAAGAGACAGCAATTTGCAGTCTCTGGAGACGACTCCTCTCAAGTGTGAGGGCAAGGTATCCATTTAAGGAAGATCTTGTGAGCTCCCCAGGGAAGTGGACCACTGCAGATGAAGGTATCCAGTACCTGAGAGAATTAGCAGTGCTGGAAGTAATCTATAGTGATCTAAAAAATGATAACATCTCTAAATATCCAGAGGATGTCCCTTGCACAATGGCCATGTGGAGGAAGGTAACTCAAAGCGCGCCTGCATCATATTCTAACAGTTTGGCAGCAATGTATTACCCAGAAATGGAGACACCAACTGTAGAGAGAGCATCTTTTTGGCTCCAAAACTTAGAAGAAACTCTTTGTACCTCCTCACCCCTACAGCCCAGCACCTCAGCTGTCAAGGGTAGTCCAAGAAATCAGTCTTCTCTTGCCCTGATCAGAGGGAAAGAGAGCCCCAGACACATGACACGTGGTGCACTGTGGTTCTTTCTGTGTGATCAGGGGGAAGACATGAGGAAGTGGGATGGTGAACCCACCTTTAAGCTGGAAGCCCGTGTCCGTGAACTGAGAGAGAAGAGAGCTGAGAAAGAAGAGAGCTGTGAGAGAAGAGAGAAGGGGCCATCCAACAAAGCTGTCATTGCAGTTTCTGCAGACACAAGACAGCAATCAGCAACTTCCCAGGCGCAGAAGAACTGACATTACCTGTCTTGATCCTGGCGAGGGGATTTCTGGTCTGGCACTGTAAGGGTCAGACAGTGAATGCTCTAACCAGGAAAACACATAAAGGGTCCCTCCCTTCTGCCAGGAGGAGGAAAGGGATGACTGGATGTATTGGATTTGATAGCCTGGCATATCAGACCCATAGAATTATACAAGGCTTTGGTAGATTCTGGTGCATAGTGTACGCTGATGCTATTGGGGTGCAGGGGCTCAGAACCCATCTGGATCTCTGGATTGACAAGAGGATGCCAAGAATCATCTGTTTTGGATGCTGAAGGGAGCTTAGCAGGGGACAAGTGGGAAAAGTGCCCCATTGTGACTGGCCAGAGGCCCCTTATATCCTTGGAATGGACTGTCTCAGGAGAGGGTACCTTGAGGACGTAAAGGGGTACCAATGGCTTTTTGGTGTAGCTACTGTGAATACAGAGAAGATCAAGCAGTGTTCCTGGACTCTTAGAACACCCTTTCCTCATGGGAGAGCTGCAAGGTGAAGAACAGCAGGTGCCAGTTGCTACCAAGACAGTGCATCAGCAGCAGTATTGTACCAGCCGAGATTCCCTGGCTCTCATCCATGGCTGATTCCTCAACTGGAGAGCCAAGGAGCCATCAGCAAGGCTCACTCACCTTGTAACAGTCCCATGTGGCCATTGCAAAAGTCTGATGAAGAATGGAGGTTAGCATAGGCTATTGTGGCCTAAATGAAGTCACAGCACCTCAAGTACTGCTGAATCAGACATGTTAGAACTCCAATGTGGAGAGTGTCAAAGAAACCTGGAATTGACTGCCCCAGGGGGTGGAAACACAGGCCTACGATGTTTCATGGGTGTATCACATCCCTTATCACCCACAAGCCTCTGGAAAGATTGGGAGGTATAATGGACTGCTGAAGACTATGTTGAGAGTTGTTGGGCAATGGGGCATGGAAGCATTGGGATGCAAATCTAGCATAAGCCACTTGGCTGGTTAATACTAGGGGATCTGCTAACCGCCCTGGTCCTGCCCAAGCTGTGGGAGGAGATAAGGTCCCTGTACTACACATAGGGAAGTGGCTGGGGGAATCAGTGTGGAGTTCTCCTTCCATGGAAAAAGGCAAACCCATTTGTGGGATTGCCTTTGCCCAAGGACCTGGGTGTACTTGGTGGGTAATGCGGTAATGGGGAGACCTGGCATGTGTCTCAAGGATATTTCACCTTGGGGGAAAAATAATCTGTGGTGTGAGTTTTATGTTGCAGGGAGTAAAGTAGCAAGAGTGACATGAACTGGTGAAGAGTGAATTTTGCTGGGAGCAAGGCAAGTGCAACGACAACCCGAGCCGGGCTGGTGTTGGTGCCCAATGATCAAGTGTGCTGCTTCTCCTGCCCTGAGCACCCATCCTGATGGAACAGAGTCCAAGTCATGGACTGCTTCTGAACATATGGAGGGGCAGAGAAAGCCCATGGAATAGAAAAATGATGTCTGTCTGTGAAAGGACTGGGGATAATAGCTAATGAAAATGTATGAATCTGAATGTTTGGTATAAAGATGGTTTAAGGATGTAGTTTAAGGTCTAAGTGCTGGTAGAAAGGCATTTCAGTAATGAGAAGTAAATACAGTAGAATAGTTGGAAGATTAAATTTTGTGGGATCTGAGTATGACGCAAATGGTATGGAATAAGGGGTGGAGATTGTATTCGGTCTGGCTGAGATGGAGTTTGTTTTCTCCATTGCATTGGGAGCTAGAGAGGAGCTGATAACACTCCAGAGTTTTGGCTGATGCTGAGCAGCACTGGCACAGCCTCAGCGCTGTCTCTCCAATATTATGCCCCTACATCAGTAGGCTGGGAGTGGGCAAGGTCTTGGGAGGGGACACGACTAGGCCAGCTGAACTGAATTAACCAAAGAGATATTGCATACCATATGACGTCTGCTCAGATATAAAAGCTAGGAAAAGGAGGAAGAAGTAGGGAAGAACATTTGTTATTTACAGCATTTCCCTTCCAGAGCAACTGCTGCATGTCCTGAAGCCCTGCTTCCCAGGGAGTGGCCGGAAATCACTTGCTGATGGGGAAGAAGAGAATAAAATCTTTGGGGTTTTTGCATTTGCCTGTGTGCGCACAGCCTTTTATTTGGTTTCAGTAAACTGCCTTATTTAACCTACGAGTTGTCTTCCATCTTATTTTCTCTCCCCTGTTCAACAGAGAAGGAGAGCATGATAGAGTGGCTTGGTGGGCACTTGGTATCCAGCCAGGGTCAGCCCGGGTCAGCCCCTTACACACCCATCAACTGGTCTGCTGGCTCTGCTGTCCTCCCTAATACTTTGGTAGTTCAGGGCAACCATTTTTAAAGATGTTGCATCCTATACATGTAGTCACAGTAGATGACTACTACAGGTACTGCAGTAACAAAGAGTATAAAATTAATCCCACCCAGGTGAATGGACACTTTGCAGAAGTCAAAATTCTTTTCAGTTGTTGGGGTGAAAATCTAACCTCCATCCAAATTTTAGGAAACTAGTGATGTAGGGAGCAAAAGATGCGTCTGAAATGGCAGAATTCCTTGCAGTACAGTAATTTTGTGTGATATCTGACTGTGCTGTAAGCACCATGTGCCTGTGCACTGAGTCTGTCCCACTCAAAAAATGTTTCAAGGCAATTCCTCCATGTAGCCCTATAGACAGTAACACTAATTTTTAAGGTGCTTTAAGTTGTTGGGTTTATTTTCCATAGTTTACTTTAATAAGTCACCCACCTTCTGTGACCATCAGCTGAGACTGAGGGCTGGAACACTCTCTGTGGGATCTGCAGAGGATGCAGGCAGCAGGTGACTTCATGATGGTGATACCTCAGTTGTCTAACACTGACACTGGCTGAACTGGACCTGAACTTCTGCTTGTGCTTCTTGCTCTGGAGAAAGGATCCTGATGCAAAGAATATGGAGTTGTCTCTTGCATTTGGCTTGCTGAAAAAGGGGTCCCTAAAAGGTTAACATATCCCAGACTCACAGCTCAGCATTACAGAAAAAAACCCCAAAGCCAAAAAAACCCCAAAAACCTTAAAATAAACTTGGATCCATTAAGTGAATAATGCAAAACTTGGGTAAGACAGATAGAGTCACCTTTATGCTCTCACTTTGTGGAAGAATTAATGCAATCTAAATACCCTTGGTGGTATACATCCTGAATTCCCTCATCACACAATACACTTTGCTAGTTCGATTTTTTTCAAAATAAATCAAACTTGGAAGAAAAAAAAGGTATTTAGTGATAAGGATTAGAAATACAAGTGAATTGTGCGTAAATTATTCACCTGCATACAGAAAGGAATGTTTTGCAATGTTAATTAAAAGATATATATCAGGGGACTTTTCTTTCTGCCAGCCTCCTCTCTGCTTGAGATTTGTGTGGTTGCATCTGAAATAAAATTCTCTGTTCTCATAATAGCTTCTTCAGTCTTATGACTTTGGGAACAGACAATTTAGCGAGAGCCCTATCGGTAAAAGATGAATTGTTAGATTCATGTTCCACACAGTGATTTTATTCAACAACTAAAAGATTAAGGTCAATTCTTTCAGGAAAGTCCCCTAAGTTTGAATGCTTTCATTTGTAGGTGTCTCTGGAGGACATTGGAAGAAGGAAATAAATGTAATATGTCTTAAATTTTAATCAAGTCTAACCTATGGTCAGAGGTACTTTAAAACTTTGATTATGATCATATCATTTTGGCATAGTGTCACTGCAGAAGAGTATTATGATTTTTGGGATGCCCTGATTTTTCATCTCCATGCTTTATCAGGATTTTATGTATTTTATGTTTCATCTGCTGACCCTATTCTGCTTGGATTGGAGACAGCTTCAAGAAGACAAAAGTAGTATTTTTAAAGTAAAATTACTGATACTGCTCTCCATCTTTGTTATCCATACTATTTTTTTTTTCTGGGAATGTAGAAGGTGTGGTGAGAGCTCCTTTATGCTGAGCCCTTAGATTCAGCACAAAGGAACTTTTACAAAAGAGAGAGACTTGTAAAGAGTGGAAGTAAGGCTACAATACTGAGGTAAACAGTGGGACTTTGCTTTCAAAAGTAATCCTCCCTGGGCTATAATAGATTTAAAGGAATTCTATCTAAATGGGTCCAAGGGAAATAGAGCATCAAATTTCCGAAAAAAGATAAGCACAAATTACTTGACACTCCCACTAGCTTTGATGAAAGGACTGAGGCTGTTATGTGTCAGGGCAGTAGTGACATTTTGCAAAGCCAGAATTGTGGCACGCTGTACAAGAGAATATAGAAGAACTGTTAGAAGTGGATTTCCAGGGTGTCCTGCTGTCCATAGTTGTTATTTTATGGAAGACACCACTGGCCAGAAGGTAGCACTCATGTCCCTGGAGATTTTAAGGGAAGCCAAAGAACATTCATTGTTCAGAGGCTGAGGGTTGTCTTATTGTGTCTGACAGAACATAAACGGACAAATTTATATTTTACAACTCACTGTCAAGCCATGGCTAAGCAAGGTTCTCAAAAAAGCACAAATACTAACTTCTATGAATAAACTGTTCATATTTTCCATAAATGACTGAGGCCAACATCAGACACTTGTATTTCTGGAAATATTAAGTGAAGAGGTCAGTTATCTACTGCTATTAGTGATAAAAGATGAAAACAAAAGAACTTCTGGAGAACAAGTTGAAAAGGTTTGCACCAAAGCTCAGAAAGAACAGGTGTATCTTTATTTTTAAAACTGAAGTATATATTATTTTAACAGTTTCATCTAACTTTAGGAGGGCTCATTGCCCCATCCTTTCTAACGTAGAGCCTTTTAGATCAATTTCTTGCATGAAGTAAGAACTAGAGCCACAGACTCAGATATGCTATCAGTGCAGGTGGCTCCTTTCTATGCTGGACCTGCACCTGTGTCTTTTTGGACAGCAGAGATTTCCCCCAGAGAAAATACAGGTGAGGCATCTCTACTCTGTAGCAAGCAGCTGCTGGAGGCTGTTTCATTAGCACCTTTTAAACCCTTGTCAACAAAGTTTTTTGTTTCTGGGATCTCTATTTTTATGGAGCCACTTAGGACACATCCTCCTGGTAGGTAGACAAGGACACACACACTCTTTTTTTACACTCTTTGTGTGTGGGTGTGTGTTTCAGAAGGATGTAGTAGACAAGATGAGTGGATGTGTTTCATTTCCAGCAACATACTGAATGAACTTTTGAAAGCTTATCTTTCTCCTTACCTGTCAATTACTTCTGGTGGACAGTCTGTGGTAGTGGATGGACGCTGTGGATTGGCAACTTCTGTACATGCTTGCAGCACGAGTAACAGCAGAGCCCCTTCTCCTTGTCCAGCACTGCTGAACTTGGGCAGGCTCTCGGGACAGGGTTGGGTTTCTGCAGCAGGAGCAGAAAGGATTGTTACAGGATTGGAATTCCCAGCTGTCTGACGGAGAATTTCTCTTCAAAGGGATGTGAGCATTTCTCATCCCACCCTTCCGCTCCCCTCAAATAACTTTAGGTAAACTGGGATGATCAAGAAGATGGCCACAGGAGAGATATGAAAAGACTTTACATAAATTATGCCAGGTGTGATGACCTTTTATATATAGCAGCATGTGGAAAAGGTTGTTATATACAGTTGCCTTCAAAAGAATCAGAAGCAAAATTTGGGGAATGATTGGCAAATCAACCTTGTTTCAGTCTCTGGGAAATCAGGGAGTCCATTTCTGGGCACATGAAGAAGAATGAGAGCCTCAACACAACTTTACACAGGCAAATCGTACCTGCCCAGCCTGTTTGCCTTCTGTGAGAAAATGACCACAACTGTGAATGTAGGGAGAGCACTGGATCTCATTTACTTCAGCTTTAATGATGTGGGTGCCATTCATGTAAACTTTAGCAAGGCTTTTGAATGTTGTCTCCCAAAATGTCCATGCATTTAAATTTGCAATTTGTAGTCTGAACGGGTGGGGATCTGGATGGGCAAGCAGGTCTTTGGATGGCTGGGCTCAGAGGGTCACAGTTAATGTGTCATATGCCTTCTTCCTGGGAGCTGGTCATGAGTGGAGTGCTGCAGGCCTGTCCTGTCACCTGTCCTGTGTGACACTGCCACCCTGGAGGAAGTGATGAAGAGCCCTTTACCTTGTCAGGGCTGCTAGTGTCACTGAGCTGGAATGATGGTGCCACCCATAGGCTCGATGCTGCCTTCCAGAGGGACCTGAGCAGGCTGGCGTGGCCATCGGGCAGGAAGATGTGCAGTTCAACAAGGACAGCTGGATTCATGCAGCTCTCCAGAAGTCCCCAGGGAAGCACCCACTAACCCTTATTTCAGAGATAAGAATCCATTGAAGCACTGGAGACTTTTTCTTGGGGATTGGCACCAGCAGAGTGACCCTATTAGCCCATGCTTAAATGATCCTGACACAAGTTTACAGCTCTGCAAAGTGTCTTCTCTGTTTTTTTCCCTTGGACAAAGGTATTCCATGGTGATTTCTGTCAAAGAGAAATGGATGAAAATATATCACCAGCTTTTCTAAACCTTCTCCATAATTAGGAAGAAGAAGAAGAAGGGAATCCCTGGATAATGTAATTTTTTATGTAATTATTCGTGGTTTAGTTTTGCTGCGCCTCAGGCAAGTTCACAGCTTCCCACATCTTGTTTATGATAAATTTTAGACAAATTCAAAACTTGTCAACTATTTTGGGCTGCTGTATTTTTATTACTACTTCAGCACCTGGAAGTGAACAGAGCTGTTTGAAATGCTCACAGTGGTAGCAAGAAATTTCATGCCAGAACACTGCTTCTGAGTATCTCCAATAAACTTCCACAGCAATGGGATTTTCTGAGCTTAGCCATCCCTACAACTGGAGCAACGTGAAACTTGTCTGGTCTTGGAGTGGTGTTTTTATGACTGCAATTTTCTTTCTATACATCCTGTAACTCAGGAAACAGGAGATTTCCAGCGAAGATACCATATTTATTGGAAAGGAAGGTGAAATTTTTTGTGAAAAGGGTGAGAGAAAACAGCCTAGAATTGCACACAGGCCTACACTGTGGGCTGTGAGCTGATGCCTCCACCACCTTGCCCTCTGTGCAAGGTGTGATCTCCCAGCCTGGAATGGCTGTGTTTGCTGCCACTGTGATGTCTGGAGGTGTGTGGGTGGGCACAGCTGCACTACCACACCTACCCAAACTACAGTGATGTCATAGGCTCTGGGAAGAAATTAAATTTCAGTGGAGCTGAATCTGATCCAAGAGACATCTATGGGATGCCACTTGCTTAAGTGCACAAGGCTGCATGTCTTGGGACCTGGGCATGAAAGACTTAAGCACTGGAGATGTTATTCCACATTTGTGTTCCAAAGTGTGTCCAAGAAGCTGGGGAGAGGGTCCCACACAGCAGGTTTATTTAGGCACACAGTCATGTTTGGGACTGTTTTGGGAAACAGTCCTCTGCAGCAGCAAGGTGCTGCTGGATATTTTGTCTCAATTGTTCTTCAGGAGGCCAGAAGAGAGGTGCAAGTGTCTGGCAAAGTCATGGAGCAGGAGAAAGGCATGATTCTGTTGCAAAATCCGGTTGCAAAAGTACCAGCTTTGAGCCTTTTGGAGGGTTAGCATGGGACAAGGATGGAATGAGGAAGTCCCTGTCCCTTTGAGTGCCTTGGAAGGACATGGGGCAAGGTGCTCCAGAGGGCCATGGGGTCATGTCCAGCCCTAGAGAACATGCAGACCTTCAAGAGGTATTTTTCTTGTGGTAGTGTGCCTGTAAAGCCACAGTTTATTGGTTGGCTGCAATTTGTCTGCTTTTTACTAATAGAGAGCTGTTTCTGCAACTTCTGAATTTATTTATCCCAAAGCAAGCCCAGCCAGCTCTCTTGTGTATAATGGAAGCCTACTGTAAAAATCAGGAGTGAAGATGAACATAAATGAACCCAAAGAACAGGTGCTGCTGTAGAAGACTGGGAATTGGGACTAAACTGTCATTCACATGCACAAGCACAATTCCTACTGTTTTCATATCTCACATCTCTACTATCTACATGCTCAGTGTCTTATCACCCTGTCCTTGCCATCCTTTCCATCTTCTGTGACCAAATTTGCCATCAAACGAATTCCTACAGCTTTCACCAAAGTCACATCGAATTTCAAATATGTTTTACATTATATTTTAAGGAGAAGTCTTGTTTTCACAAGGTTCAGTACAACTGGGAATTCATCTTGTTGTATTAGCAGGTCTTGATTTTTTACAATGCAAACATTGCTGGGCTTTTCTGAGATTGGACACATTGAATTGCTCCCTGTCATCATGAAATGTCTTGCTCACAATACCTGGGTAAGTGCAGATTTGCTAATCATACCATGGGGAAAATAAAAGAAATTTGCTAAACAGACCAACAAGGAAAATAAAGGTATCTGTAAGCTGAAATTGCTCATTAGAGTGCTAAAAATATTAATGTAATAGGATGGTAGCACTTAAAATGTGACTCTTTAGAAAAGGACAGAAGCAAAGATTGGAGTCAGTATGGATAGAAACCTTGAGATACTCACCCCACAGCACGTGTCTGCTCCTGTTACTCAGCTGAGCAAAGACCTGCTTGCATTCACCTCCCTCACATCAGATTCCCTTCCAGTATCAGCATCAACACCTCTCCAGTTGTCACTGTGTTGTGATCCCAGACCTAAATTCCCACCATGAAAGAGCAGACACTGACCTGACCCGAGCTGTGCTGCCCAGGAAATCCTGCACCTTTTCCCACCAGGGAATGGTAGCTGCCCCTCCACTCAGTTTGCAGCTGAAAGGCAGAGCTCTGCCCAAAGCAGATTTACCTGCAGTCCATGGGAGTCCCCGTTCACACAGAGAGAGAGTCTGGAGACATCCAAAAGGAAAAGGTTTTGGCCACCCCCAGTCCCTTCCCATGGGGCCAGGGCCACCCACGCTCTGCTTTGCCAGATGAGTAAGCGTAGGTGAGGCACGCTGAGTACGAGCCCTGTTACACATTTCCTTGTCACTTCCCCAGCAGACCTGGCTGTGATTATTTTGTGTTTATTTTGCAGATGATGAGCTGATCCTTTCAGCAGGAGAGGAAAGGAATGGCATCAGGAGCCAGGGCAGTAACACTAGTGCTGTCTCTCCTCCCCATTGTGCAGGGATGAGCTCTACAAGGGTTATGTCACGCTCAGCCTTAAGGAAGACATGAAATAAAAGAGACAGATAGCAGCTAGTGGCAGAGAAAGAGAAGGAAAGAAAGGGAGATTAAAAAAAGGTCTCTATGAGTGGAAAGTTGACACTGGGATGCTGGTGTCAGGTGGGATCTCTGCAGCCTGGGGTAACCATTGATCCAAATGAGTACAGGTGCTGACTGGAGCCTGGTTCAGCTGGGCAGTGCAACTGGTGAGCTGTTTAATTGCATGCCAGCTTTCCATATGTAGTTGTTGACTACTGTTGTAGACCCATAAATTGTTTGTATATGGTTTGTTTGTTTTTTTCTTTGTCTGAATGAGGTATTAAAGAGGTTTTTTCTCTCCTAGAAATAAGAAAATCAGCCAACGTGCAGTATTAGAAGGGGGGGAGGCTTTAATGGAATGTGAATAGGCTGAGGTTTGAATGGCCAGGTCCCCCTTTGAACACTGATGTTCTCAGTCCATCGTTGCTCAAGCAGCTTCTCACAAACCTCTAGCTCTTCTTCTTGGTTTCTCAGTTGTTGCCCTCCCTGAAGAAAAGTGCTTAGAAAATAAAATTTGAAAAATAGCAGCAGTGTTAGCACAAATGAAATCTGTAATTTTGAAAGAGTTGAAAAATATTGATACTTGCTTTTAAAGACCAGCAAGTTGTTATTTGAGAATTTCCATGTGGTCTGCAAAAATAAGTTTATCACATAAGTTTTATGTGAAAGTGAAGGCTGAAGGAGGCAGGAGGTATCAATGTGTTCAAGTGGTAGAGCAAGCTGATGGGAAGCATGGATGGAACAAGCTAGGAACTTGTAGCATGTTCTGAGAAGGGCAGAGCAGAAGGTGACATTTTGACAGCCAGTGCAATTTTAAATGAGGCTGTGGTTACTATTTCCCTTTATGTTAAGATTTGGCTAAATTTTAATTCTATTTTTTTATTATTTAAACCACTGTTTAGCAATCAGAACACTTACAGAAAGGGGTGGCTGGCAGCCCTGGGGAGCAAAGCCGTGTCCCTCAGTCTGGGAACAGTTTCTCCGTGAACATTGCCTGGCCTTCCCTGCACAGGCAGCTATCACCTGCCCTCCCCACGTGGCTGTGGCCAGGCTCTCCTGCAAGGAATGATGCTGCAGCAGGAGGCACCTGGGAGAAACCACACTCTGCTGGGCTCTGGGTCTTGCATTATTTGTCTTCATCTTGCCTGAAGCCTGAGCTGCCAGTCCCTACTCGGACACCTCTGTACTTTCCCTGTTGTTTCTGCTCCTGTGAAGCCTTTTATTTCCCTCATTCATATTCTTGGGAAAGTGGCTAAATTAAAATAGATTCTGTAAATTGCATGGATAGTATACAGCTTCAGTGTCATGGCCTGAAGCTTTTATTGGTAACTGTTATATCTTACTGCAAAGTCTTTTTTGCACACAATTCCTCCCCGCTAAGTTATGGAGAGGTTATTGCTGAGGCAATAATTTTCTCATATGCTTGTTTGTGATTTTGTTCTTTCAGCTCACAGGAGAGAGAAAATCACTGCCCAAAAACAGCGTTCAGAGCCAGGTGCCCAGCTTGGAAGTGTGATGCAGTTTTGGTATGGGGAGAGTGTGAAGCAGGAATTTCTGGATGAAATTTCCCAATTTGTGCTGCGCAGAGTTCATAGCCTGAGGCATTTCCCTTGACATTACCTTTAATCAGGAAGAACGTTTCAATCACTTGCTTTCTGCCTTAGCAGCACGTGGACGGGTGTTTGGTGTTTGTCATGACTGCAAACAGTGACCACTAGGTGCAATCCTGCTGTTTGCTCATGCTGAGGAGGATGACAGAGCCCGATTCCTGCTTCCACCTCAGCTTACTTCTTGTCTCTGACCACAACAGGGGCACTGCCAACAGCAGACAAGAAAAAAGTACTGTCAGTTCAAGGTATATATGCTTCCCAGTTCTCATCTGGTAGAGTAATGAAAAAAGACCTTTGCCTGGAGATCTACATTTTCAAGAGTCACTACAAGCTTGCAGATGTAGTTTTGCAGGATGGTCAGACCCAAGCTGTGTGTCTCAGAGCTGGGATCACACCTGCTGGCAACCAAAGCAGCACAAGTCTCTGCTCACATTTGAAGTTCTTGTACTATAGCAAAAGACATCCAGAAATTTTTCTAGGTGTCTCTGAGTTGTGCCAAAGCTGCCAGTGCCTTCACTGGACCCAATCATCTGGTCCACCTTGCACCCCCTTGGTGGACTTCATCGCAAGGGGCTCTCCAACCTTAATGATTCTGTAATCCTTATTTTGCTCCTCAGTTTACTGAGCCCTGGCATCCTTCCACTGTGACAATGCTGGGTACTTAACAACTACATTTGCTTTGGACATTTGGTGAAGAGGGTGTGTGTGTGTGTGTGTGTGTGTGTGTGTTTGTCTGCTCAGGGCAGAAAGGAAACAATGCCCTCAAGGATGGTATGTCAGATGCTTCCTTGAATTGCAAATTACAGTACTATGTAATGCTTATTAATGTTCTAGGTACAACAAAATAAATTGACTAATCTATTCATCCATTCTCTGATGAAAAGCTGCTCATTCGGACTGGCCTCATTTTCTTTGTCTGCAGCTCTCTGATCACATCCTATTTAATTTCCTCTTCCATCGAGACACCACACATCCAAATGTGAGTGTTGTTACCATGTTCTGCCTAATTAGCTATTATCATCCTTGTCAAGGGAGGCTGAATTCAGAAAAGTCCAGTAAAAACTGATTATTTTCCCCCTCCCCCACCATTAGCCCTGACTATCAGGGTGATTTTTTTGTTGTTACAGTGCTAACCACAGCTTCCATAGCTCTAAGGCCATTGTTAGGGACAACCAGCACGGAAGGCACCTGGCATTTTCTGAAGGAGGGTGAAGGCAGGCTTGGGCACCATCCTACAGCTGGAGGCAGCCAACAGAGACCTTGGACCAAAGCTTAGTTTATGGTGTACTCCTCCCAGAGAGGGTGTTATGGCATTTTATTTACAGTACCTGAAGGGTTGCACTGCCCACCCGTGGGAAACCATGTCAGCAGGGATTTTAGGAGCCTCAAGACAAGGAGATTCCTGGGCTGGATGCTCTTACAGCTGTTACTTCCATGTGGAATTTATTTGCACTGATATATTCCTTACTTGACTTCTCAATTGTTGCCCTCCCTGACACCCTGGTCTTGATGGAGCCTTTTCTGTACCTATGCAACCAGTCCTACCCATGAGGGAGGAGCCCATAGCAGGCTGGCATGGAGCTGCTGACCCTGCAGGTGGACACACCGTGGATTTGTCACCTTGGATCCCACTGTGATAACCAGGCATCCTACTGGAAGATGTTTTCTTGCAGAAACAGCACATTGTCTGATGTGTAATTGCATCTCTTGACCTTATGTGTCCAACGTGTGAATGTGCCCTGGGTTGAGCCAGCAGCTGATCCAGCTCTGGGTGCATCTAGTGCTGCTTCTCAGGAAGGCACGCTGCAGCCTGTGCCCCCCACTTAATGCTCTCAGGCACGTGGTGTGACTCGTCTTGCTGTCCTGGTTAAGGACATTCAGACTTGATGATCCTTGTGGGCCCCTTCCAGCTCAGGATACTCTATGATTCTGTGATTCACTTCTGAGGCTCTGGACACTTAAGAAGCATTGGACTCTCAGGACAAGGCAGCAGCAGCTCTGCTGGCTGTGCATGGCAATGATAGGCATGCAAGCTGAGGGCCACATTGTAAGGGCTTTTCCTGGGATTCAAGAAAGCTCTGTAGATGAACCGTAGAGAAAATCGGCTGTAATTTTTCAGAGCTCACTGTATATAAAGATGACATTTACCCAGGGAAGAACTGTTTCCACAGCATACAGACATCTGGAATACACTGTTAGATTGATCCCTTGTAGCTGAAAATTACCATTACTGTTCAATTGCACACAGACATCTTCAATTATTAATGGAATTCCTGCCTGAGGGTAAACATTGTGGATTCGCATTCTGAGATTTTCTGAGAGCTCTTTGATTGCTCACAACTAGGGCTGTTAAATACAGTTATTTGCTTTATACATCTTGAATGGATCGATATCAACCGAAGAAATGTAAGAGGGAATGGAGAGTGAGAGTAAAGGAGTAGGAGTAAAGCTACCATCACTATCCCTTGCATCTTAAGGGATTTTTAAATCTGGCTTGAGGTTTTGTCCCTTAACCTCTGTGGAGCAGTTTGGGACCTGCACACTGCCCTTACAGTCATGGATGTCTCACAGGCTGTTTTCTGGGATACCAAAAGTCTGCAGTTTATGAAGGGAGAAGGAGAAGACCACATGGCCTTTGCAGCAGGGATGCTGTCCTGGGCAGTCCCACAAACTCTTGGTCACCCAGAGAACTCATCTTCGGATATGAATGGCTGGATATGAAGAATGGATATGAATGGCTTCTTTCTAAAGACACACCACTAGAGATGGCACAGGGTTCAATCAATCTGCTCTTTGCCTCTGTGCTGCACCTTTAGTGGGCACCTGTGTCCACTACTGTTGTTCTTTCTACTCCTGTCCACTCACCAGCTTCTTAAAGCCAACTGCCACAGAAGAAAAGTCAGGCTGAGATGGAAGAAGTCGCTTTGCCTCCTTTCCAGGTTGCTGTTTGTGCTACTCCTCCTTTTGCAGCTGTCTTGGGGTAAGATTTCCTAAGAGGTGTGAGCCAACAGAACAGCTCCCTGCTGCCAGAAGGGGGTGGTTCCCGTCCCAGTCCCCGGCCAAAGCTTCTGCCACCACCTCTGCCAGGGATGGCATGCACCAGGCTCCTCTCTGAGCAAAAGCAGTGGCCAGGTTTTGCCATTTTGGTAGGTGAATAGGAACAGGAGAGGGCCTAAGAAGATGCTAGCCATGCAAGGAAGGTGGTGAACAATGGGGTTAGCAGCAGCAGAAGTGGAACCAACTCCCTTTTCTCAGCCATGGGCAGCTCTGCAGGCTCAGCTGGGCATCCAGCTTCAGCTGCAAGCAGCAGCTCAGCTTTCTTTCTGCAAGTGCTTGCCAGGTGCCAGCTCTCTCCAGGCAGAAGGGAAGAGCCCTCGCTGTGTGCTGTGTGAGGGTGCTGGGTGCCCATGCTCGCAGGAGAAATGCAATGGAGAATCTCAAGCCCTCCCTTTTGGCAGGATGGTGCTATTACAAACTCAGTCATGCAAAAAGAGAAAAGGTTCTCCAGACAAAACTGGCACATAGCAGAGTGCTAAAACTTTGAAAAATATTTATCTTCTGTCTGTACTCTGAAGTATATTCCATTTTAATTCTTGTAAGCAAAATAACTTTCTCTTCAGAGAAAACAGAGACCAGTCCAGCTATTTTCTTTTTAACTCAGCCTAAACCTGTGAAGGCATTGGCATATCCTTTCTTATATCAAGATTCATCTTCACTGGGTTAACTCATACCACTTCTATCTATTCCATTCAATCCACACATTTCTTCATACAATCCTGCTGCCCTCTGACTTCCCAACAATGTCAGAAAACTTCAGCACTGAAGTGAGGAAAGCAGTGATTTAATATGCCCTGTAGAAAAAAGAGAAAATATTCTAACGCTGAGGAGAGAACTGTTGTTATATTTGATGCTCCATTTGCCACAAACAATATCTTAATATAAACGTTTCACAATATGTTAATCTTAAATCAAGCATGTAATTATTCACTGATGTAACACACCTAGAATCACAGCACAGTAATTAGTCCTCACAGTGCCACTACTTTAGAGCATTTTAAAATGAATGGTGACATTCAGAGATATCATAGGATATGTTCACAATTCCCAAACAGTGAATCAGATAATTTCATTCATCCCAATGTCAGCAAACATGTGGTCTGCTATAATACACAGAAATGTATTCGGAATTTGAAAATGAGGATTAATTAACAAGATATTTGGGTCTGGAAAGATTGGATGGAGTTTCAAAGCTAGCATTTGAACCATATATTAAGTAGATTCTGTGTCACTTTGCAATGTGACCCACACACGGTGAACAAGCACAGTGTAAGGCTCAGAGGTAAGCAAACAAAAAAAAATCAAACTCCCCAACAGCAACAACATTGCTTTTGATGGAATCAGCTCTTCAAAAACTTTCAGGAGGCAAAATATCACACAGGCAAAGTATGATCATTCCAAATGCCCCAGGAAGCAAAAGCATACAGGATATTGATACTACAACATGTTTTTGAAGACTGAAAACTCAAATCTGACCCCTGCAGACGTATTTAGCTAGACTTGACATTCAGGCCCAGAAGGCTATGCCAAGTCATTTGAAAGTCCAGGACTTCGTTTTTAGCCGGCTGCTCCTTCATTACAAATGCACAAATGCCATTCAAAGTTGACCTAGAAAGAATTACATGACACTAATATTGCAACATGAGCCCACCTTCAGGAGATGTTGCACAGCTGTGATTTTCTCTAACACATTCTAGTAGTAAAGCTGAGGTTCAGAAGGGACAGTGCAGTAATTTGTTAGCACTGGAGTGCAAAAGCCATCTGACATAAGACAGGAAAATCCAAAGCTGTGATATTTCAGCCATCTACCAGGGCTTCTGGAAAAACTACCCCAAATCCCCCAAAGTGCTTGAGCACTTTGAATGTATCACAGTCCCCAGTGTGGATATCAAGGCCAGCAGGTCAGGCTAATCACCATCATCAAATCAGAGGTACTGCAAACACTTTTCAGACACGGACGTGGTCCAAATCCTTCGGTGGTATAAATCAACCTGATTAGAGTCAAGGAGGTAACAAATGGTCCTCTTAAATCACAAAACACTCCCTTGCAAGTCACTCTCCATCAGAGGCATTTGCAAGGGCCATGGGCTGGCTGCCAGGGCCCCTTTGCTAGGCAATGCCTGAACAGAGGTATTTGTGGGTGAAGGCACTGCACACCCAGGTTCAGGCATTGAAGTCTCCCATTTCATATGCCCCCTGCTTGTTTATGACTCATTCAACATTGAACAAACTCTTCTCAGCTGTGGAAAAGCTGCAGATTTTTGCCAAAGATGTTGTTAGAGAAAATATTCCTCCTTTAGCTATCACTTGATATTACTAGCTCTTACACTTGCCAGATGACTTATGACAGAAACATCTTTGTGTCTGGCATCCTCCAACACATGTGCTGAACTGTGTGCACTGTTGCTTTGTCCCAAGGCATCCTGTTCAGCAGTTGGCTATTTCTGTAAGGAACATCACCACCTCCTGGCTTACTCTGAGATCACTTTATTGCTAGACGAGACTCAAAATGGAAATAAATCAGGTTTATTTGATCAAAGTAAAGTGTTAAATGTAAACTGTTAGTCTGCTTACAAAAGACTGTATCTGCTGGCCAGCCTGTGTTTTAGCTGCTCTTTTCTCTTTGACTCTTCCCCCTGCTTGGCATGGCTTTACTTCAAACAATACATTTTTAGCAAGGAATCCTTTTCTTAGCTGTTTTATTCCTGTTTGCATGTGGGCATTTTATGTCTGCTCTTGAAGTGCCAAAGCATGTGGCTTTACAAAAGTAGAGTACCTCCATGTTGTGTTGATATGTTGATACTAATGAAGTATCTTTTAAATGTGAGCTGTTTGAGTAGAGAGTCCTCAACCTCCGGTTTTTCCTCATCTATTTACCCCTTCTCTCAAGTGTCAAGCAATTTGCAACCATCAGCTGACTTCCTAACATTTTACAAATCACACATACAGAAGGAGCCCTGGGGGACAGCACTTTTTTGTCTTCTCAGAGATGATGGGAACCCTTTCGTGAGCTGCATGAAAATTTGCCACTTACAGAGTCTAAAATGCCTGACTTTGACACACTGCTATTTGTGTAGTTCATGTGGTGCTCTCAGTATCTGCAGGGGCTGCACATGACTGTGGTATCACAGTTGTCTGACCCAACAGGCCAGGTGCCAGGGGATTCTCTGGCAGAGCACTGGTGTTTAAGTTTTGTGAGAGAAGCACACTTCAGGAGAAAGTTAAAAAAATAATATAGTCACCAACACAATGAACCTCATTGTTTCATCTCAGCTTATTTGTCACCAGCCTGATCTTGGTCTCCCTTGGCAAGTTTTTCAGATTTCTCCTTCTGAAACTGGTGCAATAATAGGCTAGTGAAGACCCAACTGGTGAGTTGTATTACTCCAGCCCTGACCTTTAAAATTCAATGCTAACATGGTTTGAGGCTAGTGAACAACAGCAACAAAAAAATTAAAAAACAAACTATTTTTTTATTTAAAGGGATTTTTGTTTCTCTTGCACAGTAATCATTCCCTCTAAAGCAATAAAAATTGAAGGATCTGGAGACCTCTGTCTTACATGGAGTACTGAGTTCAGAATTAAGTTCTGTAGCCCTTAAATCAGGCTGCAGGAGAAAGAGCAGGCAAAAAAACCAAGGAGTGAGCAAGCTGGTCTGTCTGTGCTGCGACAAACACGGGGTTAACAGCAGCTTCTTTACTCACTTGTTAGCTTCATCCAAGTGGAGAGCAGCTCACGAAATCCCTCCTGCTTCGAGTGCTCCCCCAGCACTGGCCATGCAAGAGCAGGGACGGGCCCCAGGCAGCTGCTGTGTGTCACTGCCAGCCGGGCCAGCAGCGAGCAGTGATGTGTGCAGGATGGCATCATCTGCAGGGGATTGGTGCCCTGTTGGCTGGGGGGGAACATCTGCAGGTAATGGATGCCCTGTTGGCTGGGGGGGATCATCTGCAGGTGGTGGATGCCCTGTTGGCTGGGGGGGAACATCTGCAGGTGGTGGATGCCCTGTTGGCTGGGGGGGAACATCTGCAGGTGGTGCCTAACGGAGAGCTGGTCTCCATGCCCTGTGGTGAGAGAAGGGCTGTGTCCTGCACATCCTGCATGAGGAAGCAAGGGGTGCTCCCTTTATCCTGGCAGCCCAGGAGGTGTGTGAGGGAGGTGAGCTGGCAGGAGAGTCCCTTTGGTGGGGGGTGTGCTTCTTCAGGTTCCACTCCCCCTCAGCCCAGGCTGCCCTTGGACCCATGGCACTGTGGGGCTGTGGCAGGCATTTCTGAGCAGTCCTCTCCAGGTCTCCATCTCAGCTCTCTCACATGCCTTTCGTAGGCCGCAGCTGGAGCAAGGATGGGGGTCTGACTGATGATGTGTGTGCATAAACACGAGCTCCTGCGGCGTGTCTGCGCTCTCAGAGCACACAGTGCTGCCGTGGAATCAGTGCTGCATGCTCCTCCCTCAGGTGCCACCTTCGGGGCTTCAGGGCAGAAGAGTGGCAGGCCACCACAGGTTATTTGGGCTGACAGTGTAGAGGTCTTGTGGCTCTAATGGGCATGGCTTCAGCTTCAGCATTCCCAACTTTCCACCTCCCTTGACTCCTCCAGTCCTCCTGCTCTGCTCATAAAGAGGAATCACCCGTCAGGCTGGTGATCCACAGGGTGACAACCACACAATCCTAGCCCATGTCAGAGAGCAGCTGTCTGCTGTCTGCTTCAGGCTTTCAGGACTCTTCTAGGCGAGTTCTCCTGATGGCTTTCCATTAAAACGTGCACCTTCTCCCTGTTAAGAGAGTCTCCCCAGGTGTAAAAGCATTTCTCAGATGTTACAGTAGAAGGCTTTCAGGTGGCACATTTACACTGGTTTCAGGAAGGTTATAGAAAAATGCTGGGTTTGCTCCAGGCAGAGGCTACTCTTCCTCTTCCCTGGCAAAGCCATAACTCTAATTGCTTGCAAAGAGGCATGAGGTGAGACTGGCTGTGGTGCCTCCCAGCACAGAACAGGCAGCCCAGAGTCTCCACAGAGCAGTATGAGTGGTCCTCCTCTCTCAGGGATGAGGCTGGTTCTCCTTGCAGAGCCAGTGAGCAGGAACCTTCCCCTTCTCTGCTGTGATAACCACATGGCAGCACAGCCTGAAGCTCTCTCAAGCACAGCTTTCTTAAAGGAGGCTTTGTCCTGCCTGAAGGGAAACGCCCAGGTCTCCTCCTAGCAGGGTTGCACCGACGTGGCACCACTTACCTATCCTGGTAAAAGTGACTTTGTACTAAGTATTTCTTTAGAGCCTGCATTATTTGAGAAAGGCCATGCAGTTTCTAGCAACTGATGCAGATTTTAGGCTGTGGACACCTTCTGGTGCAGACTGACCATTCTCTGAAAAGTCAGTTCAGGCCAGCAGACAGTGCTGGCCTCAGGTTCTTCCCCCAGGTCGCTTTATCCAAGATCGTTGAAGAAACAAGGATACAGAAAAGCTTTAACATCAGCTTTTGGAGTAGGGCTATAAAACTAGAGATAAATAAGCAGCTGAAAGGAGGATATGGGCGAAGTCTGAGAGAAATTTATGTTGTGACCTACACTATCCAAAATACTTGTAAGTGATATAGGAAGGAGAGCATCCATCGTGAGGTGGGAGAGTTTGTTGGTGAGAGAACCATGGGATTGTTTAGGTTGGAAGAGATCTCTCAGATCACTGAGCCCACCTGCTAAAGCAGCATGCCATGTCCACCACTAAACCATGTCCCTAAGCCACATCTGCAAAATCATCCCAAGGTACCTGAACTGTGACCAGCTGCAGATCTCATGGTACAAAGTAACTGGAAATAAAGGCAGAGGTGAAAGCTGGTGTTAGAGCATTCACCACAGGTCACATAAGGAAAACAATCTTAACTACACACACACAAGTATTGATGGGCTCTCTATTTCCTCTAAATACAAGAAATATCTGGTAGTGCTTTGAGAACACCATTTCAGTGTTAAGGAGTAAAGAGTCTCTCGGTAATTACTTGGAAAAGAAGGGAGCACAAAACAGCATGCATCATTACACTGTAAATTTATGATGCATCCTCTTTTCATATACTGCCATCTCATCTCAAAAGGTTATCATGGAAATGGAAAAGAGGTACAGGAAATAACAAGAATATGCTGTATAGATCCACTTCAAAAAAGAACTGAACAGAATGTGATTCTTCTGCTTTGGAAACAGATGATTGAGGAGAAATATGGTGTAGCTCTACAAAATTGTGTGCTGCATAAGAAAATTTATTCACTGCTTCTCACAGAACTGTGGGTCACCAAATGAAACCTCCAGAGACAGCAAATGAAAAGGAGCAGTTTTTCATGAAAATTGAATTTTCACAAAATACTGATTTTTTTTACCTCATTAGCAAAGGATGTCGTAGTAGTCAAAATTATGAGCAGGTTCAAAAGTAATGAGACAAACTGATGGAGAGGAGGCAGTCAGGGGGAGTGGGAAACTGGGATGCAGATACACACTCTGACTGGGGCAGCGAGCTGGGCAGGAGCTGGCAGCAGAGACAGGCAGCAGCTTCTGGGGCTGCAGCAGCAGGAGCACAACGAGGAGCTTGGGGCAGGACCCCGTGCCCAGCACTCGTTGTCAGAGCACATCTGGGCAGCACCAGTTTGGTGCCCCAGGGTTGTCAGAGCACATCTGGGCAGCACCAGTTTGGTGCCCCAGGGCAGAAAGACGCCGATAACCGGAGCGAGTTCACCCCTGCAGGGCTCAGGGCTGGAGCCTGGCCCCGTGAGCAGAGGCTGGGGCTGGTCCAGCTGGGCAGAGACAGCTTTGGGGGCACCTCACACACACCCCAGGGCCCGTGGGGAGGGGAGGGGAGGGAGAGGAGGCAGGAACTGAAATGAGAGGGCTCAGGCTGGGCACTGAAACCTTTCCATGAGGACTGGCAGGTCCTGCACAGGGAGGCTGGGCAGGCTCCATCCTTGGGGGATTATGAAACCTGGCTGGGCAAAGCCCTGAGCAACCTGGTCTGACCCCACTGCTGGCCCTGCTGTGGTGCACGAGGCATCTCCTCAAGTCCCCTCCAGCCTGAATTTCCCAGTGATCCTATCCTCTTATCCTCTGATTCTCTAATCCTAATTCCTTTAGGGACAAATTTTCACAGGTCAGAAAGATATATGGGGGAAAATATTATATTGAGCAAGATCGCCCCTGATTTGAATTCAATGCATCTGTTTATTTTCAATGTGTTCTTACAAAGAAATAAATGTAGACAGTAAGAAAAAAATTAAATTTCACAAAAAGTGAGGCACAGTTCTGGGGATAACAGAGCACGTGAGGAGAAACCCTGAAGCCTGAGAGTGACCTGAGTCTTATGACAGTATGAAACTGTAACTGCAGTTGATTCGTGTCTATCCTGCGGAGCTATTTCAAGGAAGAGAAAGTAGTTTAAGGTATCCACTCTGTCTTGTACATCTTCAGCTGGTTCCTATTGCAAGTTCCTGTTACTCAGCCAATCAATCACTCCTGCCCTGTGGCTGCAGAGGTGTCAATGAAAGCCTTCAGTACCCTGCACAGTCCTGAATGCGCTCAGTGGTGTGTCAGGAAAAAACAAGCTCAGACCTATGTTCCTAGGCTGAGTTTGTAGGTTTTGTGGCTGAGCAGACCTAGCACAGGTGTTTTCCAGAGTGACCCGAGCTGCTGGATCTGCAGCATAGAAAACACAAATGTGTTCTTCACCTAATTTCACACAAGGCCATTTTCCACCTAATTTCAGCCCATGTTTTGGTACTGAGCGAATTCCTGAAAAGGTTGCAAGTGATTTCAGTTGGTTGCAAGGTTGCAAAAGGTTACAGTTAAAGAGCTGTTGGTCTCTTGGAAGTCCCAGGGTGATGTTTCATAATTGTCCATGCTGTGGAGAGGCTGAAGCTCACCCGCTGGTGTAGAACAGATGCTTATGGACTGCAGGGTGGGAACAGTGTGAGAGACATTCCCAATCTTTTCTTGGTTACAGAGAAATCTCCGTGCTGTTCAGCAGCATTCATGCTTTTTTCTTTTTGTCTTTATAGCTTTTTAGCATTTTGTAAGAAGGACAAACCATGTCCTCCATCAAGTGCCAGACAAATGCTGGCAAATGTTGTTTCCCTCACGCCATAGGACTCTCTGAGATAGCTGTACATCCAAGAATCATTTCATGACCATGCATATTCATTTTACCCTTGGGTAAATTTTAGGCACGAGTGGGCTTTCCTGGCTTTTTCTATATCTCTGGGATGATCAAGAGGGATCATCCATCATCCCAGAGCACAGGGCACAGGATTGTGTCCAGGCAGTTCTTGAATATCGTCAGTGAGGGAGACGCCACACCCTCTCTGAGCAACCTTTTCCAGTGCATGGTCACCCACACAGTAAGGAAGTTCTTCCTAATGTTCAGGGGGAGCTTCCTGTGCCTCAGTTTCTGCCTGTTGCCTCTTGTCCCATTGCATGGCGCCCCTGAGCAGAGTCTGGCTCCACCCTCTGACACCTCCCTTCAGATGCTGACAGAGATTGACACAGTCCCCTGTCAGTTGTCTCTTCTCAAGGCTGAACTGGCCCAGCTCCCTCAGCCTTTCCTCATATGACAGATACTCCAGACCCTTAAACATCTCTGTAACCCTCCACTGGATCCAATCCAGGAGCCCCATGTCTCCCCTGCACTGAGGAGCCCAGACTGGGACACCATTGTGTCCTAATCAATGCCTCTTCCACTTTGTGTAAGAGCTGAGGAACAGGCTTAGAGCACCATGTTTTTCTATCCCTAAACAACGTCTTGCCTAGGGCAAGACATCACACTTTTAAATTGATTGATATAGATGTTTCCAAAGTTTGATACTACAAATAAAGCAAGGAATTAATTTCAGAGTGCAGGAGCCTCGTACTTTCTTTCCCTCTCAAATCAGTTCCAAATACTTCACTCAACAAGTTCCTCCTCTTTTCAATTACAGTTCTCCACTAGTAGCAAATAAATTTATTTCAAACACACACTTTTCTTTTCAATTATAGTATCCTCTCAAGTAATTTAATTTCTTTCAAGTCTTCAATTCATATCCAATTTTCTCTCCAGCAAATGTATACCTGCTAACAGAAAAGCATTCCATGCTCTATTTTTCTATGGAGGTTTTAGAAGGTGTTTTTTTTCTCCATTACCTCTGAATTGACTAAAGCAGTTCCACAAAGGGATACTTGCTCACAACACATGAAAGCTGCACAAGTGGCCTTTTGTTTGGGCCATCTCCTTTGGTCCCAGAAGGTGCCCTAGTCCAGCCACAGGAGGGATTGGAGTGCTGAATGTCAGAGTTGAAAATCTTATTTCAATAAAAATTTATTCATTATAATTTGCAGCAATAGCTGATGTGATAGTGAAACCCAAAAGGCCTCATCATTAGCTGCTGTGGGCTGATATTTATCTCCATCTTGTCTTCACCAAGGAATAGAAGGTGTGGAGAAGGACAGGGCTTATGAGGCACATGAGGTATGGACAGAGGGGTGAAGGAGCCAGAGGTCAAAGACTTCCTTGGAGCTGAGACTGGGATGATCAGTGCAGTGTCTGGTTGCTCTAGGAGGGGCATCATGAAGGACTGGAGGACAAGGCAATCTGCCAGTACATGCGCTCTGTCCCTCCTGAGAATAAACACAGGACTGAGCAGACCACTTGGCTACATGCTCCACATGTGGAACACTATATATTTAAAAGGGGAAAGGTGGTGAAAAATGCACATAAATTCATTACAACAAGCACTAATTTAAACTGCTCACGTGACAGTAAGGGGTTCAGGGAGTGAGGTGGTGCTGGTCCTCACTTAGCATAGCAGAGATAGGTGGTTGGACTCTGGGATATTTGTTAATTCAGCCAGTTGAGTCAGTAGCTTACTGCACAGGCATGAATATTTCTCTGATACTTTACTACAGCCACCTGTCAGAGGATGGGTAGAGCAGCCAGTAATCCACAGAGATCCCCAAGGAGCTTTCTGCTGCCTTTGTTTGCTTAATCAAGGCAGTCAGTAACGATGATTCAGGCTTTCCTTAGAGCCGTGTGAGGGTTATGAAAGTGAGGGACAGCTCTCCTGAGTCAGCTCTCCTGAGCTCCAGTGATCTGATCTTGACAGCCTGCATGTAGGGACCGAGGTGCTGTGGTGATTTCGGCGTTCCCACCCGCCCCAGCCCCTGGGAGGTCACCAGGCAGGCAGGATTGCTCCTCCCATGGCACTGGGCAGATCAACCCCAGTGCCTGTGGGGACAGCCACCACCAGCTCCTGATGGCCATGGGAAACAGATGTTCACACTTGCTCTCATTCTGGACACTCAAATAGAAAGCACATTTCTGTCTTCAGACTCCTCAGCTAATAGTGGTTTATTTCTCTCTGGATTTGGCTTCTATTGTGCACCCAAATTGATACCCACTGTTTTTTTATTGAGTCTGTTTTGATGAGAGTCTGTGTTTCTTTTTTCTTTTCTTTCCTTTTTTTTTTTTTGTTGTTGTTTTATTTTTTGCTTCTTTGTTTGTTTGCTTGGGTTTTTATCAATAATTTCTCTCTCCCCATTTCACTATGGTTTCAGTCCATTCGGTAGCTTCCTAGCTCTATAGCTCTGACCCGGGATCTGGCACAGCACCGAGTCTGTCTCTTTTCCTATACAATACCATTTCTTTCCTTACAAAGGCTTGTTTTCCTAACATCTAAATTGTGCAGAGAGGCCCATATGGTTCCATAGCCCATGTGCTCTGAAGCATAGCAAACCACTATTTAGAAAGTGTGCTCTGCAGTCCCCTGTGCAAGCCAAAACACACTCCTTGGCACAACGCCACTCCCATTTACAGAACAAAGCGGTCTCAGGGAGAAGGTTCTCAAGAGGGCACCAGGGCTGATGTGCACAGCAGAAATATAGGTGCAACCAGAGACCAACTCAGCCAGTACACTCAACATGTAATAATCTGCAGGATAGAAACCTCCCACATTTTAAATGCCACACAAGGCACATGCTGAGCTCCCCTTCTTGCAGTGTGCAATGATTAAACTCCTTCAGAGGTTCCTAAGTACACTGAAACCCACCTCTAGCCATTTGGAGCAGACAAGGGATTGTGTGGGAGCGCACAAAATGTTTGCTGGGGCTTCATTAAATGCCTTCCCCACTTTTCTTTTGTCCTTTCCCATTTTTATTCTGTGTCAAACATCCGTTCTCACAACTGTCTCCCAATTTACTCCCCTCACCATTTGAGAGGGGTCTTTGTTTTCACTGCACCAGCATACCTCCTTGAAAGCCTTGGTAGTGGAAATTGTAGGAGTGACTGGAGTTTGCTTGTGATCAACCACAAAAAGCAGCTACTCTCTCCTGGCAGCTGTGGCTTCTGCTGACTAGGGGAACTGCTGACTAGGGGAACTGCTGAATAGGGGAACTGCCCCTTGCTTGCTGCAGGTAACAGTGACAACGGAGCTGTGCTGCATCTTGCTAGGAAGAGCCAGTGGTTCTGCACACCTTTGGGTTCAGACACTGGGAAGGGACAGAAGGACAAAGTAGCTGCTGGAAGGGCTCTTCCAGCCTCTTAGCTGGTTGTCCTCTATGTCAATCCTGTTTGATCCAGTTCACCATTCCCAGGAAATTGGATGTGGAATCTGCTTCTTGCTCCAGAGTCTTCTTGCAGCGTTTAGGCTTCCACAAAGCAAGGAAGCCCTGTCCAGGACTGAGACCTCCTTCTCATCCTCCCTCCCTCCTCCTGTGAGCTGTGCACCTCCATTGCTGCAGTTTGATACCCTAAGTATTGTTTTTTCTTGTTTTGGTTTTGTTTTCTTTTTCCTAGCAGATTTGGAATAATCAGTTTTGGTTTCTCTCTCTCTCTCTCTTTGCTGGTGCCTCTTCACTTTCAGTTTTACGGTATTGCCCAAGCTCTGCACACCCTCAGGGAGCAGCAGAGAATACAGGGTGGAGTTACAGCAGAGCTGCACTCAGGGCTGCAGACAATAAACAGTGCAATGATGGATGGGGAATCCCACACATTTGTGTTGATTGAGAAGTGAAAAGGGGGTCTTAAAATGAAATCTGAGGCAAAGAAAGGATTTTTTTCAGACTGACATATTACAGGAGCAGGATGTGGAGGAAGACTGTTCTTAAATGTATAATAAATCAAACTTTTCTTGCACATAATCACCATGGGACACAATCTGTAACATTCAGAGTATTTGATATTTTCAAATAGGTTTCCATGGGAGAACATAAAGAAGAAGAGGAGAAAAGACAACATCTCAGTTGTTACTGCCACTCCATGCTGGAGCCACTGTTTTCTGAACTTCTTTCAGGATGAAAAGAGGCAATCATGCTCATATTTGCTGTCTATAGTCTCACACTACCCAGCTGACCTGTCCAAGAGGTCACTTGTGCATAACTCAGTTCCTCCACTCTGCAAATTGAGTCCAAGGGATGATCCTATTCTCCGGTCTCTGGATTCAGCAGGATTATTCCCTCAGCTGTTCTGCCTTTTACTATTGGGGTCATGGCAGGCTTAACCTCAGGCAGACTACAAGACCTAGCAAATAGAGCTTGTTATTTTGGGCTTGGTGCCACCCTAACCTGGTTACAGAGCATCCAGCTGGCACACATCTGGCTGGGGCTGTGCTGTGCTGGTCAGAGCAGCTTATCAACAGCTTGAGGAATGTGGGGCTGCTGCAGCCAATGTGCCCACCAAGCCTGTGCCATTCCAGCAGGGGAGGCTTGGCACCAGGGACTGGGAGGGCTGCTGGTCCTGGTGTGGAGAGAGATCTGCCAGGGGTGAGGGCCATGCTGCCACTGCTGCTTTCCTTCCCTCTGGAACCTCTCATCCTCCAGCCCTTTGCCCCTGCAGGCCACAGGGCAGGTCTAGCACAACTCCACCCTGCTGATGGGCAGGGGCTGCCCGTGCTAGGAGAAGCTTTGCAAGCACCTTGGAAATGTGAAGGTGGGTGCTGCCACTGTGGTTCATATCCTTGCTCCTTTTCACACCAGCATGGATAATGGTGATTCTCTAGCTCCAAAAGAGCAGTTGGAATACTCTGACCTCCTGTAAAACTGCCATCTACCAGATGTGACAGGACAGCTGCCCCTATCGATGGAGGCAGCACTGCTCACGTAGAGAATTGCTATGCATTCAAAAAAGGGGTGATTAGCAATGTTTTACTTGATTACTGCCAGCAGTGCCAACCCATACCTGCAGGATGATGCTCTGAGATGAAGAGTGAAGATCCATCTAGCAAATGATGACAGTTTTAGTGAAACAGTGTCCAACACATCAGCTAATGGAAAACACCTCTGTGATTTATCAGTACTAGAATTTCAGCTGAAAATGCTGATTTGAAATATTAATTATGAATATAGTCCAATAAATAAATCCCTAGGCATTTTATTAGATGTACTGTGTATAAAAAAATCCTAAGGATTTTACACTTCCTAGAATTCATAGGATTTTCTGGTTGGGCATCTTGCAGTAGGAAGAATTGCTTGATCTCAGGAACTACCATTTAAGTAAGTGCTTTTCTACATTATGTGTATACTTTTTGCTTGGTTCTTCTTACACTGTGTACCTGCCTGATTTTCATAATTTGTCTTTTTGGTACTGATTTTTAGAAAATACTGGTATTATACTGTGTGTCAAATACGAAGTAGAATAAACTCAAGTTCTAAGCTAGGTAGCTAATGTTACTGACACTTGATCCAACTTGCAACACCTTCTAGAAACAATGAGAATAAAGGAAAAAACCCTCATCTTCTCCTCCCCCATACAAAACCTGCAGGCACTATGAAGTTTGTGGTTGCCAGAGGAAAGCACAAGTATCTTTGGTGAGACTGGGCTGCCAGCCAGCACTTACAAACAGCGCTTGACCTTTCAGTAACATCAAAAGGAGAACTCTTCTAATACGTGGTATTTCCTCTGCAGTAAGATTACATCCTGCCTTTGCAGCAAAAGAAACTCAGACAAACTTATTTTTCTCCTTTAACTTGCAGTTTTAGCTGGCAAGAAGAAATATAATTAAGACTATGCAACTTAATTTTGTGTTCAGCTTCAAGTACTTGGTTATTTCCCTTGTGGAACACTGCTCAGATTAGTGACTGAGGCAGGGCACTTGTCTTCAGTGTTAAATGTGTGTCTCCTCTGATTGCACTTCAGTCAGTTAAGCCTAATTCCTACTCATTTGGAAATGGTTATCAAGTCCTGTATGTGCAGCTCCATCTCAAGGAAGCAAAGAGAAGTTACTCATCAACTCTCAGGCTTTTTGGTGAGAGAGATGATGCCCAGCTTTCATTCTCATTCCACAGGTAACATTCATTATGCTTTTTGGGGGGTGGGGTATGATTTTGAGAGTGGTAAAGCTTTTAAATTGGATATTAATAATGCTCATAACAGAGTGAAGTAGATGGCTCTTTTTAAAATTATTTCACTGTATTAAAAAAAAATTAAAGCCAGATATGCTTTAAAAATAAACCCTCTGCCTTAAACCAGAGTTCTTTTGATCCTTGCCTGTGAACAACCAGGCACCGGTATGAGACAGGAAACTCTGGGAAAGGAAGGAGAGGTGTGAAATGTCTGGGAGTCATTAAGCAGTGCAGCAGAAATGTAGTTACCAGTTGCCAGGAATAGTAAATCCTGCTTACACAAGACTCCTTTTTTTTTTTTTCCCCCGATTCAGCTGTGTCTCAAAGATTTCGGCTCCGTGAATCTGCGTTCCCCAGTCCTGCAGCAGCAGCAAAACAGGATGCTCCCAGGGTACCATCTTCCACTCCTGCCTCTCAGGCTTCAGCCTAATTGCTGCACAGCACTGTCCAGCACAGGAAGATGACACTTCTAGTCCTTTTCATCCCTGCAGGACATCCACAACATTGCTCCATCCCCAGGTTACCTGACCCCAAACATGGCACCCAGGACTTCCACCCTGGAGCATCAAGAAATTAATTTTGGCTGCACCTTGACACGAAGCCATACTTGGATTTAGGGGCAAATAACAAAAAAAGAACCACAAAACACCCCAAACCCCAAAAAATCACTTATTAGAGTGCCAGAGAAGATGTGACCTTTTTGGTAACAAAGGCCCCTAAAAGCACAATGAAAAAGAACGGCTGTGTCAGAGTAACCAGGCTGGAGAAAATGTGTCAGGGTTTGAATATGTCAGGGGAAGCTGCAGCATGTGTCACACGTAATGGCACCAGCAAGGGAGCAGGGCTCCAGCTACCTCACCCTCTGCTGCTGCTGCCCCACATTCCCAGATCAGGGCATGTGAAGCAGGTACTGCACCGGCTGTGTCAGCATGGAAACACAAACTAGGCAGCTCTGTGCTGGGGAACGTGGCTCTTCACTGACTGGGAGAGAGTGGCAGCACACAAAATAGGTGGAGATGTGTGCTGTAGCTGAGGAAGTGTGTGTGACTGGTAGCAGCTGTACTGTAGGTTGTCCCTTGTGGGACAGCAAGCAATCCTTTTCTCTCTAAGTGTGTTTTCTGCTCAGGACTTACTTCCATGTGTTGTGAGGCAGCTCTTCTGGATGTATTACACTTGTAATTGGAATGGCAGAAGCTCCGTAGTGATTTGTAACTTGGGATATAAACAGGAAGGTGGGGTTCAATTTCAGACTGCAGGAGGACAGTAGTTTGTTAAAACAGTGAAATACACTGTATTACAGAGTGTCTTTTGCTAGGGTACCGAATGCGAGCCAGAGCAAGGACTAGGATTTGATCAGTAAGATGCAAGACCAGCAACCAGGAAAGTTCACAGGGTGTGGAAGTTATTTGCACCTGCTCTTGAACCCAAGCAGCATCTCATCATAATCTAATACATATCTCAAATGAAAGTCTTCCCTCATCACTGTTACAAGTTTAGACTAGATTTTATTTGGAATCAGGGGATTGTTAAAAATATTAAGGACTGTAACTACGTAAGAAGTAGTGTAACACTTCCCTTTTCCCTCTTCCAATGTTGCTAATTTTAACTACTCAGTCAGAAATATTCTCTATCAAAATACTGCCTGAATCTGTACTGACTTGTATTTCTGCCAAAACTCTGCAAATGGTTTTGAGAAACAAAACAGGAAAGGAGCTACATTGAGGGGGAATTAGGGCAAAAACATCTGCATCGGCCAGAAAGAAATAAACTGAAATTTCACACAAAATTGAGAGTCCAAGAGATTATGAAGAAGATGGTGAGACCAACCAGTTTGTGAACTCCATATGACACCTGCAGTGGTGCTATTGAGTTACATCTGGCAGATGGAAAGAAAACTTTGCTTTTGGACAGCCATTTCCAGAACCAAGTAAGAGTAAGATAAAGCAATACCTAAAAAAAAAAGTTTGCTTGATGCAAGTCTTGAGAATTTGAGACTTGGATAAAAGGCCCAAGTATGAACAGTTCTACAATACTACTGCCCTTGCCAGGCAAAAAGCTTGTGAGACTTTAACTCCAGGTGTTAAAAACCCAGGAGTCTCCCCAGGAACTGCAAAGCACAGCTTGATTCAAACGGCTCAGCACCGCTGTCAGCAGAACCCGAGACTCGGTAACTCAGGCCTGAGGAGGGTATGTGAGCTCTGACAGGCTTCTCAGACTACCTCAGCTGATCTAGCACAGCAACCCCAGGAAAGTCTTCTGTATTTTAACAGCAAGATATTTAAAAACAAGGCCTCTGCATCATCAATAGTTACATGTACTGCCCACTGCAGGAGGTTTGGAAGTGGATGATTTTTAAGGTAATTTCTAACCCAGGCCATCCTCTGATTCTGTGATATGGAAAGACACAGCTGCACCTGGCAGAACCCATTCTGTGCTTGACAATTCTTTACCTACCAGTTCAGCACAGAAGTGCAGCTGGATCTGCTGAGTTCATTACTTTTATAACTTACTGCTCACATGTATCTCAAATTACAAGACAAACTGAAAGCCAGAAAATTCCAAGTAAGAATGAGAAACTTTTTTTCTCGTGAGTGTGGTATGGGCTCATAACAGCAGCCTACACTTGGGTATGTATTCACCAACCTCAACCACGCTGGGATTCTGTGATTCCCTCTTTCATGTTTTATTGAAAATTTATGGGATAATTTAAAACCAAAACTTTGGATGGCCTTTGCAGTCAATAAACACATAGTCTCCAAGAGCATCTGCAAAAAGGCCACCTTTCAATTCTTATCCTTACTTGATGTTTTAAAATTGATACAGCTCAGCTCTTGCCTGAGTCATACTCTGTCACAGAGTTCTATCTTCGCAACGCTAACTGTAGATGAAGTCACCCGGGGGGGACACATATAGTGTACCTACATCATCATAAGGACCTTACTGGTCTTCTCCATGTAATTCTAATTTAACAACTGGCTTCTATGGGGCCTGACAAGATACAGACCTTGAAATCTGTCTCTCCATCAGCACATGGCTGAACACACAGGCACAGAACTGCTTTTTAAAATAAAGATCCAAGTTCTCCTTTTGAATTTGAAGTACAATCTCTTCCAAGGTATTTTTAGGTGAAAATGTGTGAAGAGCAAGTGAATGAAAACCAAATGCACACAGATTTAAAAAATCTTGCCTTATGAATAGAGTATAAATAGAGTATAAATTATCATACTAAAATTATGTACCAAACATTACACCCTCATATGCCAACTCAGTTGTACCCAAAGCAAGCTCTCTAGGGATCAGTTTACAGCCATGGTAAGATGGACTAAGGTAAGATGGCAGTAATTATTAAGAGCTGCTTTGATTTATTTGAAGTACTAGAAAGCATGTGGAGCAAACCTGGCAAATACTAAGAAGATCCCCAAACCCAAATGCTACAGCAAATGAGAATCACTGTCTCCTGTCAGAAAATGGCAATGGCACATGCTGCTCTGGGCACTACCAGCAAATTAAACCATCTAAAACCAGGGCCCAGGTACGGTTGTCCAAGCACAAGCAAGTGGTTAATGTGCATGCCAGAGCAGCTCATCTTAGGTGACACTCAGCTTTCACTAATTTTTTTTTCCTTTGTCTCCAGAAGGCACTGAGGAGTTTTGCTGGTCTGCAAAAGAATTGGTCAATTTTCCTGTCAGCCTTGCTCTCAATCTGAATACACTGTGAGCATCTTGTGCCTAGTGAACCATGTACAGTGTAAAGTCTAACTCAAACACTGAATTCTCTGCAATGAGTAGTATTTTGTTTAAAAATGTTTGAATGAGACTAATTTTTTTAAATTTACAGACAGGCAATATTTTAACCCAGTATTTTTTAAGCTGAAGGCTGATGTGACTTGTCATACACCAAATATCCAGTTTGTGTTTCTGTAATTCAATCAAGGACAACTTGTTGGGCTGCTTCCATTTGCTTTCATATACTGAAAAAAGGAAATTCACCAGCAGCACTGAGAAAGATTATGAGAATTGTGACTTACAAACTATTCAACGCTTTCTCAACCTGCTGCTAAAATAAGAACATCTAAACAAAATATTCAGATACAATGTAATATGTTTCTTTATTTTTTTAAATCCAATTTGTAAAGGTCCCTTTTTAAACAAAACAAGAACAAAAAATCAACACATTTCAGAGGGCTTATCTCATTTACCATATTCTTCCCCACTCTTCACTTTTAACACAAGCAGCAACTTATAGTATTAGTGCTCATATAATGCACTTATATGAATTTTGATTTGTGTATTAAGCATTAAATACAATGTATTTTCCGTGAGCATAGCCCAAAGAGTACACAACGTTACATTTTCAAAGCATATGTTAAAAAAAAAAGACAATAAATGTATATCCAAGACAGTCAAACTCAAATATTTTAACTTGGTAAATTCTATAACGAGTAACAGCAATTTTAAACTGCGTACAAAGCAGAACAGTGCCAACATGCCTCCAGTCTGTGAGCTATGGTAAAACATCAAGCACACGTACAAAGGAGAGAAGCCAAAGAAACCCAGCACAGAGCTAACCTGAGGCACACCCAACTGCAACCGAACAAAGGCAGCCCACTTTCCCACTCTGTAATGCAAAGAGCCCAACAACAACAAAAAGCACTTCTACGCTACAGAAAGTGAAACAGCAACTTCTTCCAAATTTGTCTCCGCATTTCTAAACAACTTGTTCAAAAAATTTAAAGATGAACATCTAATTATACCAAACAAATGTACAAACTATAAAGTCAGAGAAGCTCCAGAAGATTGCCACTTTCAACCTTGCATAGTGAGAGCTGGCATTGATATTGCTACCATAGCTTCAGCAGAAGATACGAAAAAGAAAAATTTTTACCTCTAAGTGATGCACATATGTAGCATTTTCTTCACAAAATTCAGTTAAACATAGTTTTAATAAAAGGGAAAACAGCTCTAAAAAGGGAAAGATAGTGTTTACAAGCTTAGAAAAAAATACAAAACCAGAACATTCCATAATAAAAAAAATAAAAACAATAAACATTCCATCATGACAGCACCTATTTTACCACTAAATAAGCCCCATACATGCAATGAACTACAACTATTGTATAAGGCCATCAAATTAAAGGTTTACTTTTCATATAAACAAAGTGTAAAAATAGCGACAAGTTGCGATCTTCAAATTTAATGCTATGTGAGGATTCTGTCCCCCCAGTTTCATTTGGTAGCAATTTCAATATGCGCTTGATACAAAGGTCATTCATCTAGGAACCGTGGTACAAATACATTGTGCCTAGGACAGTATTGTCATATCTCTGTTCGACCTTGACAGAATTGGAATGCTCAACAACACTACTGAGTTCAGGGATGCTTTCAGCAGTATCCCCAAAACCATGATAGTGTCCATAGTGCAAAGTGTCTCCAGGGTCTTCCACCCATGAGGGCCGGTTAGAAACACAGCTACTCGGGCTTCCATTCAGGTGGAGAGATCCACACATATCGGTGGAATTACTCATGGCTTTCTCCGGTTCCTCGGTGCCATTACTGGTATGAATTCGATGCCTACTGGGAGAAGTTACTCCAGGAAATACTCCGTTAGCTGTTAATGCTAAGCACTCCTCACGCCTGGCATCCATCCCACTGAGCTGTTGCGCGGCGGAGAAATCCAAATGTCCATTGATGGCACCTCCATTTGTCAGTGCATTCAATATGGAGCTACTGATATTCATATCTGCATTAAGAAATACACCTGTCACCAACAATTAAGAATAAATCGAAATACATCAAAATGTCTCCACTGTACTTCACTTACTTAAAAATGTTTTCATACACAGCTTTGAAAATAAATCTATCCTTTCTTTTTAACAATGTAGGTACTTCCAAGTAATGAGACCTGAGACCTGACCAGTGAATTTGTGGCATGGATTCTAATGTTGAAAATGCAACTATCTATTCATATTTGTTTTGAAAATATGCCTATATTAGTCTTTGCAAAGACAATGTGAACGTCTCAGATTTTTTTTTTTTTCATTTAACTGTATGAAGTAACATATGTAGTAACTGTAAGTAACTGTATGAAGCTGACAACATCCTGGGCAGTTTTTTCAAGGGCAGAATAAAAGTGATCTTTCCACCATAACTGTAATGCCCTCTTGGGATGGAAGATTATGTACATATACAAGAACTGAGTATCTCTGAGAGGGTGAAGGGTGGTTTTTTTTCCATTTTTCAGCTGTAATTTAACTGTGGCTTTTTCTTTTTAGTTGTAACTCTCAAAGTACAGTATGCACTGAAGTAAGTCAAATAAAGAAATGTTACACTGGAGTGCTAATATAAAATGTTTCCAAGTTCCTTTATTCAGGAAGTACTCCAATGTACCTAGCAGCTTGCTAGATAACATACTGGGCAGGTTTGTATCTAATGCTACGTTTATAACAGCATGTGTACAATCCACATGCAAAATGCCATACAATAGCATCAGTGGAGTGCATGGAAGACTTAAAAATTGTAGTAGGAAACAAAATTCTAAAAACGTGCATGCAAAAATCACTGACAACTGTTTTGAAGCCATTTCTCCTTTCAAGTTAGTAATTAGTACAATAGGTTTTGTTTCCATGAACAGATTTCATCAGTCTGTCTGAAATGCATGTTTTTGCAGTGGTACTCAAAAGTACTAGCACAAAAAATGCATGATATATTCTGCCTTTAAAATATAATTTATGTCTATATTGGTAAAGATGAGCAAGGCAAACATAGCAACTACAGAGCTATGTGGTGACATTTTAAGATTTTACATTCTGTGATTATCCTTGGATACATGCACATATGTTTATGTCTCCATGAATGCACAAACCCATGTGCAAAACAGGATTGCATTTACTGTGTGTATGCAAATTAATTCAGTTAATTTAGTCTATTGGCAACTTCCCACATTTGTAAAACACTGGGTTTTCCATTTAAGTGACACATAATGAGTACCACTGTCTGACAAGGAAGAATCTGGAGTTTTGGTTCTCTCTCAGTTTCTTGCATGGCTATTATCTGAAGTATGAATTACAACACTGATACTTCACAGACACCAGTATGTTACACAAGAAATGTGTCCAATTCGTAACTCCCTGGATGTACTAACTGGAGTTTCCCATTTAGTCCCTACATCAGTTAAAATAACCCTATCAGCCAAACTCACTAACCATGAATTCTCATTAAAAATGGAATAAAAACCCCACAAACCCATCAAGACATCAAAGGTAATACTTCAGTGATGAAAACGCACAGAAGGAGTTTCATATAGTGTTTATTAACTGAAAAGTGCAAAATTTTGACTGTTTAAAAATAAACCATTATAGGCTCGTTTTGCCAAATCAAATTTAATAAATCTGGCACTTCTATTAGTTAATATGCAAAAGTAGGTAATGAATAGTTCTAGTGATAATTATAGAATGTTATTATTGGATAAAAATGAGCACCTATAACAATACAGTAATAGAGTATATTATGAAAGAAAATAATTTTCCATAAATAAGAACACTTAGTAATTATCACTGGAAAATACCACAGTCTACTTTTAAAGTATTGATTATATATATATGTATATCTGTTTATTCATAATATATTAAAATATCTATTATTTATCATTCCCTTTGTTGAACTGGATCTCTGGTACAAAGCATAAACATATTTCTGGCAGAAAAAATTGATAAATAGGAAATTAATTTCTTAATGTAATAATGCACTACTGTAGTAACTACATGTCTTAAGCTACAAAGTGCAAAAAAGTCTGACCCAAGATAGCTTTAATCAAACTCCATACACATCCTGTCACCAAAAGCATCTTAATTAAGCAGCCCTTAAAAAATCTAGAGCATTAATATTGACCAATCCTAGTAACATTTTGACTGTTTCATGATGATTGGTACAAAACACAAAATCTGTTTTCTCAAGTACACTAGTTCCAAACAGTAGATTAAAACTGTGATGTCTGGTCTTCTAGTAACATAAAAAACCCCACAGCAGGATCTTGCACTTATGTCATTGTGTCTGAGCAAGTTCTGAACACAGGGTGTATGTCTAGACTATTTTCTATAGTATTTATTGTACTATTTTGAATATAGTTTTGTCACAACATGTTATTTTCAAAGCTAGAATACGCTTCCCTATCAAGTCATCTTACTCTCTACTCAATCAAAATTAAACAAATAATTTAACTTATTTCTGAATTTCCTTTAACTCAAAATTATAGCAATTAGAAGCAAGGCACAACGTAATACAAGCCTCAGGTTAGAAGTGAAACAGCTATTGTGGACTTGTTCACCTGAAATGTTAAGAAATTACTAATAAACCTTCTCTTTCACCATTACAATACATTGCATGAAACAGCTAATTTTTGATACCTACTAAACCCCCAATATAAGGGGTGTTACAGCAATACAATAGTTTTCAAGACTCCAGACAACAATGTGCAAAAATAAAGGACTACGTTTTATACTTAAATTAAAAATAAAACGCATATTGATTCTTGCAACGACAAGGAGTTTGCATTGCAGAAACAGTGTATATTTCAATTTCTTTTGGTCCAACAGAAGTACTCTCCTGTTGTTTGGTGTCTTCAACCATTTGAATGTTGTTGTAGTTAACAGGAAACTGTCCACTCCCACCTGATACAACAGCAAACTCTCTATCAACGTGCATATTGTCACCATCGTCCTCAGCTCCTCCATTCACCATTGGTATTAAGCCATCAAAGCTGTAAGCTGACAAAAAAAGTCATGTTTAGTCATAAGTGCCCACTTGAAAATTCAGCCAACAAAAACATGAGTACTTTGATTATTACAGCAAACAGAAAATTACCAGAGTACCTATTAGACTTTGCACCTACATATTAAAGTATCTAGTCTGATGTACAAATAAGTTGCATGAAGAGAATTTAAGTTACTCATACTTAGGCTTTACAGGCGATGTGGCAAAACCAGCACATTGCCCAACTCCCATTTGTCAACTGTCAGTTTAGACTGCTCCCTTTTTCACTTCCAAGGGCCAGGTCCCAAAAACCCACCCTTACCCACACCAGACTGCTCCAGGGATCTCTTCAAGAGCTGAACAAGCAGAACTGTCTTCTGAAAGAAACTGCCAAGTGGTTAGACTGCTGGGGGGAATGCTTTAATAAGCAAGACGGGCTTGATTTCACTACTACTTCTTGTACCTACCCAGAGCACTGCTCCACTACTATCCCAGCAGGCCCTGCCCTGTTCTCACACTGACATTAACACACTTTTCTACTCACACTCTTAATATTATAAATATTACATACATATATATATAAAAAATATATAAATGTCTGCTTTGGTGGACTGCAATTCAGCTCCCATCACCTTGGGCACAACCAAATTTTCATAAACTACTCATTTTTAAAGAACCTTAAGCCCTGAAGTGTTCCAGGGCCAAAGAGATCACTGAGGGCTTAAATGACCTCAGGGCCCTTGGATCAGCAGGCTTCAAATTACCCTAAATCGGAAAGGGAAAGACTTTTTTTTTTTGTTATCTAGAGGAATATGCAAGTGCAGTTTCATGTTAACCAATTCCAGGGTACAGTTTCAGGAATGCCCTTCATCACACAGAACACCCAAAGCATCTGTGCTGAGGCTTGTGACACCGAGACACTGGCAATAAGCAGCACACATATCACAGAGCACAAGTCAACCTGCTGAGGGCTGGACTGGGGGGGGGGTCAGGATTTTGACTGACACAAACACAGCTGTGTGACCAGTTGGCCCAGTGTGCATCATCATCACCATCATCACCACTGAACCTGTGCACCATCCTCTGCTGATCTTCCCAGGAAGCAGGATGAAACTTCTGGAATTGATTTCAGAAAGATGGGCATAAAATTCAATTTGTTTCTAAATCAAAAATAAAAACTATTTGGCATATATTCTGAAAGTGGTCTGAATAATTAGTTTCTATCACGATGTATCATGTATCAGTGTTGCCTAATTTTGATGTTTAAGGCTCTTTTTAATACTATGCACCTGTTAGCAGATACACCTGTGTGCATATAAACAATTACAAGTAATGCCCATCCATTACCCAGTTTACTTATCCCAGGGCAAAGCACACCTTAAGCCATTTATCTTCTCTCAACTCTAGTGCTTACAGGTTCTTGTAAGAGACGTATGTTGTTGCAGCAAGTAGTTTCAAAGCAGTGATTGCTCTGATTTGGGGTATGGTTATCAAAACCTCACCTTTCCCTGCAAATACAGATTGGCTTCACTCTCTGAACATCTGGAATCTCCTGTGCAAGTAGTCTTTAAAGGACAACAGACAAGTGTGGTTTTAGTAAGGATTTAAAAATAACACAAAATTGGGCTTGTTCTGTAAAAAGGCCAGCTAAGCACAAAGATGTATTGATAACTCATCACTCAGCTCTGTTGTTTACCAAAACGCCTCAGGAACAGTGACTCATTCTCAGTGCAAGAGACTTTCCACATTGATGTAATAGTTATTACTGATGCTGATGTCTTTGAGGGCAAACACGTCATATTAGGAACTACAGCTCCCACAGCTGGAATGAATCTCTTAGTTACTCCAAAAACCTTCAAGCAAAAGCAGCAAAGCTTTTGCATTTGTTTGTGAAGGTCTTAAAAAGTCATACTGTTAACAACTTCAAAAATTACCTACTCCCAATTGCTTTTCCAATATTTCCATAATTGCTCAGGAGCACTTGTTCACTTCAAGCACTGTCTGTTTATTTGCTCAATCTAATTTAGGTGCTGGACCAACTCTGTACAGTAAAAGGTAACGCAGATACAGCATCACTCCCCCAGATTGTGGGAAAACACTGTCTATTGACTTGCTTGTAGCATATTCCAAAAGAGACAGCTGCTTAGGAATACTCAGATGGAGCAGCTCTTCAAAATGCAAGATAAGTTAACTTGACTTCAAGCAGTGCCTCCTAGTACATCAATGGACTGAAAACATCTTTCTGCAGTTGCTATAGACACTTGTGTACTGGGCAAGTTTTCTTATTCTATGAAGTTACTTAGGAAATACTTATTCCTGAAGTCTTAATTGCACAGGGACTCTTCTCCATAATGAAATTTATCATTTAGACCAGCTACATGAAGCAATATATCCTGCTTATGATTGGCCATGGATTACCCAGTTAAGGTCTCTGATCCTGGTATAGATGAAGTGGTGTTTGGACAGCAAGTACTGAATGAATAGTAGTGTTGATATTGATGTGATTTATGTTGCCTATGTCATATTTAGAAACACGGTTTAGGTCTCAATTCTCACCTTGCTATCTGGAATTAAGCACTGTTTGAGCCCATTCTGTTCCGCTCACTGAAAGTCACTTATGTTAGAACATCAACTTGAACTGAACAAAGTGCCTTCAATAAAACCTATGAAACCCCTTTCCTGATGCTAGAGAAAAGCATCCTTTAGTATCGTCACGGAAAAGGAGGTTTCTGTGCAGAATTACTCCCTTGTTTTTAGTAAGAATTTAGTGGCATGACCAATAGAAAGGAAGAAGATACTTCCCCTCAATCATGTTACTCAAGGTGTTTGTAAAAAAAGATTTCTACACAGAGCTACCAAAAAGTATCTTTAGGTTGTAGTATTTCATCGCTCCTGGCAAAGCAGCAGTATCCTCAACAGACAAGGTTGGATAGGAAACCTTAAGGTTCATTCTGTCCTTACACTCTTCTGTAAGACAGCAGTTCCCCTTGGAAAACAATTCTGGAAACTTAAGTGTATGTTAATTTACAGACATAACCCCTCTTGACTTGGGAAACCCTTCTGCATTCAATTTCTTCCATCCACCTTGCACAGCAGTTTCTTAACTGTGAATTAATCCCTGAATGGAAAATTACCATCAGAACATCCAAGCATCTTTGTGAATCAATGGAATGTTACTCGGCCCTCCCGAAGCTGAAGAAAGGAGGAAAGAAAGGAGGAAAACTGCTGGCAGAAAAACCTTGAATTTCAGCTCCTACTCCTCTGCATAATTATTCTCAGCATCATGCAGCTTTAGCACTCTCTGGAAATAGAAATTCCTGAATGCGCCAAGATGATGACAGGGAGAACTGGGATCTTGCGGCAGGCAATAATTGTATTAATCTGCTTTTTGTACTAATATGTAATTTGGATATGCGAGTTTGTCAATAATACTCAACATCCACTCCAGAAGACTTTAAAACGTTTATTTTCCTTTCTCAGCAACAGTATCAACCCATCCCTTTTACCTCTGGGCTCTCACCTTCCGTTCTAGCCTTCTTTACTCCAGCAGACTCCGTATCTTCAAAGGATCTCTTTCGACTTGTCCCACCACTGAATGGATTGGGACCTGCATTCTGATGAACCCCATTTAAGGTGCCATTGCTATAGAAACGACTCAGGTGACAGTTCTGGAGGTTCAAGAGAAACCGGGCACATTCTTGGAAGCCCTGGGTATGTGCAAGGTCTGCTGCTGTCAGGCCACTGGCATTTCTCAAGCTGTACAATACAAAGAAACTGGATTACACTCATTCATCAGGCTAGCTGGCTGCTGCTGCTGCCCTTACTGACTATCTATCTGCTGGTGATGAGAGAAAACATACACTTAGCAAATTTTCCATTAAGAAATTAGTTATCAATCTCAGTTTTATAACTATCTTAACTTTTTGCACATATATCTCACTTCTAAGCAAAATTTGGGAGACAATACACTTTTAAATAAAATCAATATACTATGTGCCTTAAACCATCTTCCTATTTAAACTTCTCAAAATGCTTTATTCTAAAATAGTCTGAAGTAGCTGATCTTTACATAAACTTCAGACTAATTTAAGTGTTGAATTTTACCATCTTCTGCAGTTTATTCTGCAATCTATTGCTTTAACTTGAGCAAAAGATCAAATACTCAAAACAAACTTAACATGACTTGGCAATTGTCCATGGCATTCTGGTTTCTAAGGTAACAACAACATCACTATTTTTCCTAACAATGAAATATATACATATATAGTAAAAGATAAATAAAGATGCTATACTTAGTTATGCTTTGCTTATACTTTTGTTTCAGGTTTGTTTTTCATTTCAAAGTGTGTGACATCATAAGTACCGGGCCTTGCTTTGGTAATTTCAACTAAGACTTTTCTGTGTACTAGAGAATGGCACTGGATTTTGCATATTCTAGTGCATCGAGGAGGTTAGGAATGAAATCAGGGAGGACACGTAGATATGTAGAGGTTTAATTTGAAAAAGTCTTGTATCACATGCATTTACACAAATACACAGGATGTCTTGTGCTTAGCATTTAGGCTAACTTCTATGGAAGAGCATAAAAGTGGAGACAAGAAGTCCAGGATTGACAAAACTAGATGGTGATGCAAAAGATGCATATTATTCTTTCCTAATATTTTTCTAGAGGGATGTAACTAGTCAAAAACGTGGAATTTTTGTTTCTTGGCTTCAGTCATTTAAACAAATCCATTACTTAAAAATCCAGAAACAGATCAGCTAACAGAACAAGAATTCAGAAGATTAATAGACCTGACACTCTTGAAACTCCAGTTCATGAGAAGAAATCAAAGAACAAAGCCCAGATTTGCTTCCTAGATCATTGTAACTTACTTGCTATAAATAAGAAAACCTTTAGAAACTGACTATTACAGCAAGACTATTTCCATAAATGGATAAGCCAAAATACTACAGAATCACAAAACTCATAACCTAAAGCAGCAATAATTTCATTCCATATTGTACTATTCTAAGTTGTTATTTACTTGGACTACTAGTGAAAATCCACAGCACAGCAGTCAAGAGTGCTCTACAAAGTAAGACTTCAGAATACTGAAAAACCTAGTTAGTCAAAAGAAATGAAACTCTTGAGGTGGTATTAGTTTTGAATACCTACAGGAGAGCTGCAAAGTGCTGTGCATCAGTGTAGGCAGTATATGAATATGGATTAATATGAACAAAGGAGAATTAAAGCTAGCATCAGCAGAAAATTTTGGAGTATAAAGGTTGCTGAATCTTGAGCAGGATCATTTCTCCTCATTTTAAGAGCTGCCCATGATATCAGAAATTCTATTGTCAATAATTTCCCCTGCTGAACCAGATGACCCATTGAAGCTGCTGCTAAGCAACAAGTATTTGCACTCCTTTAGTAATTCTGATTTACTTGGGCAGAATAGAACAATGAAACTACAGCTTAGGAAACAGAAATTTTAACAGATCTGTTCCGTTCAAGAAAAAAAGCTCAGTTCTCTGACACCTCTTTTAAATTTCTGAGCCCCAAAAGAACAGTAAAAGAAATCTAAGCAAGAGCAAACTAAATGAAGTTATGCAAAGATGAAAAAGACAAAGCCAATATGGTATTGAACGGTCACCTAACTGAACAGAAGTTAAAGGAGTCAGTAATTCCACTACTTAGCAAGTACTACTAACTCTGCTTTTCAAAATTGACTGTAAGAGACTACAGTTAAGTCACCATTTTCCAAAGGATCGTCAATGTAAGATGTCAGAGTCATTTGGAGATTTATAAACTAAGACCAAAGTGTGTAAAGCTACACAACCAAACTCCGAGAAAGAAAAACTGAATTTCCCAGAAAAAAAAAAGAACAGGAGTTAAGAGTTCACAAACTTTAAAATGCAATGATCTTGGATATTTAAAGATCTGTCCCGTTCCTACCTCCTCCTGAACAGGTAGACAAAGATGTGCTTGTTTTACAGAAATATTCTGGAAGCACTGCATAGGTTTTCAAGGGACTCAAGCCTATTGAACATTCTTGCTTCTAAAGTTTAGAAACACCTCTCTTAAAGGTGTGAATCAGAATTTAGCCTATCAATTTAGTAATGAAAAGAAAAAAAAGTTCAATGAAATAAGAGATTTTAAGTTCTAAATGACTCTAGAAACTGTTTGAATAAATGATGTGGAAGACAACACAGCTGTTAAGTTCCCTCTGCTCACTTACAGTGGGAACACTAATTTGAACACTAATTTGAAGTGGGAACACTGTTTTTTCTATATCCAGTTGTCAATATCCATGATGTAATCAAAGCCTGATTATTCTTGGACTTTCATAAACTTTCAAATTTCTGCTATAACTGCCTTGCACTCCAATATTAACAGGGCACATGAAAGGAAAAGTTGACAAATTTTTCAGAAACTTTCTGTCACTTTCTCAAAAACAAGCTAGAAAGACAAAAAAGACCTACTTCTTTAGCTGATTTATCCAGCTTTCTCTAGGAGGAAAAGATTTGTCAGTGGGAACACAAAAGGCAGCAAGAGCTAGCTGTGCGATATTAGCCTATCATAACAAAATGTAAGTAATAAAAAAAAATTGCTAATGTAAATAGGAACAAAATAGGAAAGAAAATGCTCTTAACAGATATCATGGAGTTTTACGAGACTGGAACAGTTTATGTATTTTCAAAATAATTCAGAAATATTGTCAGTAACTGTAAGGATACTGACTTTATAACAGAAAAACAGTGTAATACAGTCCTCCCAGAAACCCTGGAGTACTTGAATTAATTAAAAAGCTAGGATATCTACTAGACCATTCTTTAAAAGTGTTAATCTGAACTCAGAGTGGAACAGCCCTGTTATAGCTGTAATTACAAGGAACTAGGAAGACATCTAATACTAAATCTGCTGCCCATGTCTGGCAGTGAAGAGTCTGCCTCAGCTCATCCCAGGAGCTAAGAATTTAAGTGTCATTACTGCAGACAGACTAGATTATACAGATGAAAATAGAAGTGATTCATTGTCTCAGCCACACATAAGAGGAGTTCAACCTCTTACGTGCAATCCCTATGTCAGCCCTTGGTTATGAACTGCAATTACATGTAAACTGACTATCAAGTGAAAAGAAGGAGGAATAGTATGTGAGTCATTTGGCCACAAAGTGTAGTAGCCATGTGACATGGAATGTGTGGCTAAAAAAACCAACAAAAATCAACAAGCAGAAAACTCACTGATAATCATTATATTCAAGCAAATTTACAGCTATTTCAGTTATTAGATGTCCCTTGAAAGGTACTTCATTTATTGTAGCTGCTGACATAAAGAAAAAGGATTGGTAAAGGATATTGTAACTGAAAGCAACTTCAAGACCTGGGCTGTCAAAGAAAAACACTGGAAAAAAAAAGTAAACCAGTGGACAGCATGGGCAGAATTATCTCAGTGTCATGGATCTTGGAAAAAAATCTTATTTTCCACCCATCCTCCACTTTTTTTTAGTTAGTTAAAAATCCCTCTAGTACCAGCTTTGATCTTTTATCCTAAACACCTTGAAACAGCAGAAGTTCCAAGAAGCTCGGAACACACTGATATTAAATCTTCAGGCAAACTGTCCTTTTGTTACTGCTAATCATACAGCAAATATGACAGGTCTATTTCTGCAACTGCATTACTCAGAATTAAAAAATGAGTACGGAAATTTCTAGCAGGTTTCACGTTTTGTAGGGGTTTTTGTTGCTATTGGCTTTTTAAATAAAATTCTTGTTTTGTGACAAAGATGCCAAACTTAAGAACAAGCTTATGTTTCTTTTCAAGGTTCATCTCTAGGCTAGGATTGTAGCTGAAACAAGACAAATAGCAGGTTACAAACACTGCATTTTTCAAATGAATTCATTGTGAAGGAAGAACCCAGCAGCAAGGAAGGTGTGGAAGGATGGAAGGAAGACCTAAGTAAGAAAATCAGACTAAGTCTCGGAAAGTAACATGTGTTTTATGTTTAGTCAGCTTTTATTAAACAGCATTCATTGACTTGGTGCAGAATTTTCTACAGGGTGGCCTAGCTACTGTCAAATCAGAGAGCAGTGCTCCAACAACTTATTTTCTTCTTTCTCCAGTAAAAAAAAAAAAAGTCAAAAACTAAAGACAACTCTGAAGGTCAGTTTAGCTACAGGAACAGGTGGAAAAACTGAAGAAAGGACTCTGAAAACAACAGGTCTGAAAATGTCACTCCTTTTTTGGCACCTGCTCCAGACAGGAACATACATGAAGGCATGAATTGACAAACAGGAGAAAAATTCCTTACTTAACATTGCCCAGGGCTAAAGGCAGTCAGAAAGTCAATTTACTCCATGTTTAGAAAACACATATCTTCCACCCTTTCCAAGGCAATTCAAGCATTTGAAAAATGACTGAGTACTGTTCAGGGTTTTAGACGAAGCAGCAATTTTTTGCTATATACTTTATTCACTGTTTCCATGTAATTCTTCTTACTAGAAACAAATTAAAATCATGAAGCATGGTATTATTTACCCTCAGCCTTCTTGTAGGCTAAAATCCAGGAGCTGGGAATAAAAATATCTTGTTTTCTTCAAAACACAGAAGTATAAGATGCTAAATCCAACATAAAAGAAGAAAGCCAAATGTAAGGAAGGCTACATTTTCATATTATAAAGTTACTCTAAATAAAAAAAACCATGAGGAAAGAGGGTGAAAGTCTGGATACAGATGAGTAGGTGACCTTGAAGTTTCTTGACATACGACACTTGCTTTGCTCTGTAGTGACAGGTGTTCCATAAATAAACTCAAAACACACACTGATATATTGAGTTAACGCTCTGACTTTTGCATATGCATTTATTCACAGAGCTACAGTGCTTAAACCACTCCTAGAACATGTTTTTCTTCTTCCATCAAGTGATGTCCACAGGCAGTCTTCAAATCTAACTCAGCCTGGCATGAAAAGGACTTTTTTTTAGTATCCATTCTTCTCCCTCTGGGTTGACATCATCTGAACTCCCATTCTAAATGCCCAGTTCATCTGAGAGTCCTGGTATCCAATTAAAGCAGCTACAAAGAGGACACTGATGAAGCGTGATTTCAGGTACTTCATTCTTCTTAAATGCTTTTTTAAAAGTGTTGGCTGTGAGTGTAATACAATTGTT
>VWZV01010479.1:950407-961650 GCA_013397155.1 Irena cyanogastra
TGGCAGCTGAAATTATTTTACACTTTCAAAACCAGTGGTAGAGTTCCTGTGAACATCATCTAAAATCGTAACAAGAGGAATATACTGGACAGAAGGACTCTGCTTTGTGAAGTCACTTTCTCCACAGGAAAATCAAGGCTTGCTATGAATTATGCACCTATAATTAGGTTCTAGATACTTCAACTCCTGACTGAGCAAACACTGGCAGAAGAAAGAATTCATTAACCATGGTAGGCAACGTTGCAGTTACTACAAACATCACCATCAGGATTTTTTGTTGTATCTGTATTCCCATTTATATGCTTTACTAAAGACCTCAAATGGTGCACTTTGTTTTCAGTATCTTTTGTACAAAATATTCACATTTCCAAGTAAACTTTTCCCTGAACAATATATGGCCTGGTTCTAGCAACAATATTTTTGAATTCATGTTTCCTTATTTAAGAAGTGATTCCTAATAACAATTCACGAAGGGAAGATATGAAAATTCTTGAAACAACAGTCTGATTGCAATACAGCATAACAGAAAAGACCTTGCCTACTAAAATGAAAGTATTTCCTAGATCACTAGCAAAAATAAATTCCCAATAAGCATCTTTATAGTACTGCAGCCACTTTAAACACAAAGAGAATGTAAGAGTTACTTAGCCAACCTTATGACAATGAGAACTATCATTGCTGTTAATTTCATGCTTCTAGACACAGAGCAAGAATTGCAAATAAAGTTGCTAACAATGAAGAAAGTGTAATGGAAAACTACTGAGGACAGGTTCAGAGCAAACTCTGACTTGAAAAGATAAAACCTTGTGACACAGATACCTACCAAGATGACTCTAGTAGCAAATAAAATGACATTATTTCTCCACAACATAGTAGCAAATGAAACCCAAAAGTAGCTTAGAATTAGAGAAATGAAGGAAGCAAGCTTCTCTCCAATGTGCTAAACTTGAAAGAAAGTCCATTCAAGCTGTTCAATACAAGAAGTATGGACAGTGGAAGTTTGGTAATAAAAATGAAGTAAAGAGGTAAATTAACGTTAAGGTACTTCTGTGACAAAACCAGGGCAAAAATCAAGAATGGATGGACTATAGGTAGTAGATGGCTTCATTATTCTCCCATAATAAGGAGACTATCAAACTACATAATTGGGTTTTTTTTTGGCGTCAAAAGTAAGTTTGTGTGTTTTCTCAAGCAGATGTAAAATCTTTTGGATTAAGAAACTGCTGAAGTGAATAAAACCAGTTTAAATGAGCTTCACGAAAAAGTTTTTCCAACTTAGATTTTTCTTCCTTTGTAAGAAAACTTATCTATCACATATGGGCCCAATCAAGCATAACAGAATGCTGCTGAAGAGTAATCTTTTTCCCTAAGTTATGATTACCAAAGCTCTTCCATGGTTTGTTAAGCCTCCATGCCATGAGGTACATCTTATAACCAGTAGTGCATGACACACATAAGAAAATTTTTCTGACCATGTTCTGGGCCACACCACAACTACCTCCTGGGTTTTTTTTGTCCAGAGGCTACTAGATACTAGTTGGTCTATGAACAACTTTACTGAAAAAACACAAAGCAGATCAGCAAACAAAACCCAAATCAACACAGCAGGCTAGAGCAGATGCTGCAATGAACAATCTTCTCATCACATATCTAGTCAAAAACTATTGCTAGATCAAGCACAGCACCACTACGGATCACCACCACCGACATCTGGACTAACCACCAGAACTAGTAAGACTACTGTATTTGGGATACAATTGTTTCTTTCACTGTATTTAACTCTGGCCAAGCTCCACTTCCTAACACTTTGGTTCCTCCACTTAACTGTATCCAGGTTTCTGTAGCCAGAAAAGCAACAGAATAGCTCATCTTACAGGGGGGAAAAAAAAAAATCTATCTTAAGAGAAACTGCACACATTAATGTGGACATTAACACAATATCTTACATGAAGGCAGATCAATCCCAACAAAAAACCCCAAACATTCCGATCAGACATTTGACCTATCTGCATGTAAGTGTCTTGGTAACACTTCCACATTCTTTACCCAGTTCTCTTGGACTGAAGTCAAGAAACCAGTGCTATAAGGCTTCTCACTAACGAATAAGCTAAACTATCAAGCTCACATGTACCTAGTGAATTTCCTCTCTACGTTTCAGAAAGGTCATAGGTATCATTGCTTTAATGATGGATTTTACTTTATTCATAAAAAGCACAACCTCTCACATTCTCTGCTATTTTCCAGATGATATAAGTAATCACTGTTGTTATTCCACCCCCACAACAATAATCTGCATTCAAATGAACAGGAATTCAGTGGTATGAGTTTGTCTCGGCTTCCTGCAGTTATTAAGAATGTCAGTAACTCTGAAAACTACGTTTTTCCAGACTGGTTTACTATAAGACTGAGCCTCTCATTTTTTTATCAGTCACCCGTGCATATACATTCTGCTTTGGTATTTCCAAACCTCTTCTTCAGACTAAATCCAAATTACTGCCCTACTTCATAATCACAAGCTCCTACAAACCATCTCAAGTACTGCTACAACCATAGCAACCAAACAGGAAACCAAACATGGAAGAAATTACCAAGGTTTACTTGCAGGTTTTTTTTAAGGAGAATTAAGTTTTTCACCATTGAAATGTACATGCTGCTTTGAATCTGCCTTCCCATAAGAATTTATATAAAATGGGAAAGGCAGAATAAATTCGAACACGTGTATCCTCTACACTGAAAAATGGTCACTACAAGAATACTACAGCGATGGCCCTTAAAATGCTTGTTACATACAATTAAACAAGAACGGCCATATATTTTTCCTTAATTATACAACAATAATGCAACAATAATGCAACAACAGCAATTTATCCAGCAGTTTAACTAGTATCTGGAGGCAATCAGGTTTATAAAAAGAAAGTGTATGAAGTGGTCTGAGTTTGGAAAGTACCAAATAGATTATACAAGCATTAATATACTAATTAACAGATAAGAACATCTCTGTTGAAAAAGCACCTAAATCCAAATCATCAGTAAGATCCTGAAGCATTACTCTCAAGATGAGGTTAATTTAATGAGTGTAAGAAAGTAGGATGTTGGTTCTTCTACACTGAATCTATGCTGCAATAGAGCTTCTGAAGTAAAGAGGTGACATAATTGTGGCACTTCACAAGTATGTTAACACCAGAAATGGACTGCAGTCCAGTATTAAAAGTTTGGTTGTTAAGTTAGTTAGGCAAGAAAAACAAGATCACATTAAAAATCTGCAAGTAGCTCCTAAGATTTTAAGAAACCAAGAAGATATCCATTAACTAAGACAGGAGATTTCTGAACCCTGAGACCCTTCAAGAGAACAGACCATGTAAGCTTCCCCTCCAAAAAGGAACGGAGGGTTCGCATCACAAAGGAATGGTAGACTTCTGTGTTGTCATGGAAACGACACATTACTGTCTCTTCACTAGAGGTGACTGATTTCAGAAAGTCAAGAAATCTCAAAAGTACAAATGAGAAGAATAAAAACTGAGATATCACAAGAGTGGTCACGTGAAACAGAAATACAAAAATTTTGCAAAGGACTAATCCAACAGCACTTAAAAAATCACAGCGAACAAATTTCTGTTATGGAAGATGGAGCGCAGTTGTGAAGAAGAAAAATGATATTAATATTGCCTTTTTAAACAACACAATGCAGTTTGTGACACATGAGTTTGAAAAGAAGAAATAAAATTAAGTAAATCCCTGTCAAAGAATGAGAATAAAGGTCTTGTTGAAAAACTTAGTATCAGTGATAGGACATTTCTGGCATTGAATTTACACACTCAGATGAATGCCAGACAGCTTTAACAAGAAAGTGGCTGAAATGTCTGCCTAAACCAGATCAACATCACAGTATGAATCTGTCATCTGGCGGAAACAGATGTACTGGTTTATTTATCCCAGCATGTCACTTCTTCTACTCAAACCTTGAGACCAGAATATATTAAACTAGAAAGGAAATTACCTTTTTAGGGTCTCATAACATTCCATCATGGTATACAACCCAAACGTACCCAAAACCTGAAGATTTCTGGCAGGCACATAAAAAGCTTTTCTACATACTACTCAAATATCAAGATCAATAAAACCCTTGAGCAAGCAAGAATTTGTGTTCAATTGGATGGGTGCATACCAAGCCACATCCCATTCCACAAGTTACACCTCTCTCTATCCCAGGATAACACAATGTTTGAAACTTCCCTCTTAGCTCTAAATCAAGACACTAAGGAATACACAATTGCTTAAATGACAGCTGCAGAAGAATTTTTATTCAGAGATAAGTGGACACAACGCACAAGTGCACCACATGCAAAATGGACATGAAACAAGTCAGAATAATCAACACTTGGATCTGCTTCTTTTTGATTCAATGGTGTCCTGTGTTTTCAGCTGAATTTTGTATTTTTATATATGCTGTGATACAATCTATATAACTACATTAAAACACAGCATTTACGTAACTGTGCAAAAGAGCAAAACAAAACATGGCACCAAGAAGGCTTTTCCTCTATAAAGAGCTGTGGACACTTGTCTGTCACCATGATAAATAATACATAATTAACCATACATAAATTGCATCAATATGCCTTTTAGTGAAAATCCAGCAGTAATTATGGATACTTTAAAAGGTACTATCCACATTAAAAAGTCAGTTACACAGCAAACCTTTTCACTCATATGAGGACATTGTGACCACCTGCTTCCCCCTCTTCAAGGGTCCATGAATACCATAGTTAGTGGAGCAACCATTTTTATGGCTGTAGGACATACTGTGCACAGAATATGCTTCAGCTAAAATGAGAAGGTAAATACCACAAAAAAAATCAAAATATTTTCACTAGGGTACAGTTATTATTTTTTAATATTATAAAAAATTTACACAGGAATAGAGACCCAAATTCTCTCTCATCAATTAGGAAAACAATGCAACAGCTTAATGAGATTTATAGACTGCAACATCCTGTCTTTCTTTACAAAAGCAATACACTAACAAGCCTGAAATACAGTAAACTAGAAAAATTCAAGTGAGGCTATTTTATTAAAACTAAATTTCTTACTTATATCCTTGACTATTATCAATATTCTTTGTCTTCCAATATAACCAAAGGAGGAAATAAAGTAGAAATGTAGTAAACACTACTAACAAGATTTCTCTAGTCCAAGTTACTTCATTTTAACAGCAGTATCCCAATAATGACTCATTAACAAAAATATATTTCTTGCAATATGACATTAGTGGTTACTAGCGTTTGTGTAATAAGGAAATCTTAGCATCCCTGTTCTACTTGCTATAAAAAACTAGGGATGATGGCATTCCGGACATAAAAATATCATGTAAAAGCAATATATTTGACTATTTGCAGTCCCAAGGGGTATTTCATTCATCCTTATGAAACTAGACTTCGATACTGCTAACTATACTTAGCAATAAAGAAAAAACTGGATTAGAAGATCTAATCCCAGTAAAAATTAAAAGTACTTATGCATCATCAGTACAGATCAGCAGTTTAATTATAGTTAGCGCTTAGTTCTGTATTTCATAAAATTCTTGCCTTGGTTTTATCAATCAATGATCAGCCAATTTTATCAGTCAATTATCATTTCTGTTAATATATACAAATGAAAACTCAAATATATAGCTAAAATCCCTCTCCTTTTCTTCTAACTGAGGCCATAAAATAAAGGAGTCAGAACCTCCAGAGCATTTACATTTTCACATTTTTACAAAAACCAGGAAATCTACATAACCATTAATCAGGGCCAGCTTTCAAAACCAGATGACCCCAAATTAATCAGTGTCAAAAGCATATACATGGATTTAGCCTAATTTAACATACTGAACCTGGAAATTGGATTCTAAGGAAAAAAAATCCTCATCCCTATCAGTCAACAGCTAACTCCCTCAGGTGAGAAGGCGAAGTCTTTATTCTCTAAATGATTAAACTTGGGTCGCTTCACAAGCCTTTTGCACTTGCACCCCTGATTTTACCATTTCCATGATAGGACCTGATGTTTAATTACCAATCTGAAACATAGATGGAATTCAAAGTTAGAAAACTGAGAATTCACATTATTTCCTGTTCACTAAAACTGCTATAAACCTACACTGCTTCTGCTGCAAATAGCTTTGGTCAAAGACAGATATCACCGATCTCACATTGCTTATGCAGTTCCACAAGTTTTCTTTTGGTTGGCTACTTTGTTAAAACCACAAGATTACATACTAATTGATGATGATAATTAGGTTTGCTCAATTCCACAGTAAATTTAATTCCAAGTTTATCCTAAAAATATCCAAAAGTGAGTGAAAAACGGGAAATTACACATTTAAGATTGATTTAATGTGCTTGTCAATAACTGAGACAGCTTATTTAGTTTTTCTATAAAGAAATCTCTTCATACAAAGCAATTAGTTCACTACTATTAACTTAAAAGGTAATATATTTCCTGAATACTCTAAGACACCATGAAAAGAGTTAAATTTTATGGTAGATTTATCAAGGCAGCATTACAAAAACAGTAAGATGGAAACCAAAGGGTAAAACAAGAAATTAACTACATGATTCTTATTTCACTTACAACTTCAAAGTTTCATAGTGCAGGTCAAAATACAGTAACTAGTTACCATTTAAGATAATAAAGCTAGTTCTAATTAAAACAAATTGCTGAAGTATTGATATTATTTATAAGCCATAGAGCTTATACTCAACATTTCTAGGTGAAAACTGCATCCATTTTGTCCATGCTGTAAGTTGCAAAAGTTTGTGAGCTTTTCTGAATGTTTTTGCAGTACATAAACCTTTAAAGAAAAAAGTTAACAGGGCAAATACACAATACACTAACAAACAGGAATAAACTAATGGTGAAGTGTATGAATTGCTGTTTTGCACATAATGCTGCTTTTGCATTGTTTTCTATATTTATTCAGCAGTGCAAGGTGTAGACTTTTCGTAAAAAAATAATTACATGCTGAATAAAGTGTGCAGTTTGGGGTCATCTGACAGAACCACAACAAATATTTTACGGTATCAGATGTACGTGCAACACTCATGTAGCACAATGGTATCATTTAAGGAAAATGAACTTTATTACTAGACATGCAAAATATCTTAAGACTTCATTACAGTTGAACATGTCTAGCTGTCATTATTATTTTGATCATGTGTTTGCTGTTTTGACTTTTCTTTCTGAAATTAGTATCTATGTTTACCAATCTAAGTTAGTCAGCTACACACACAACAATCAACAACAAAAAAAATACCTCACTTACTCTATTTGCGCACCATGAGCCACAAGGGCACTTATGGAATCCATACTACCAGACCGTGCTGCTTTATGAATAGGAGTTTCACCAACATAATCCTGTAAAGACAAACTACATTTTGTCAAGCATAATCTTTCTAAAAATTAAAATACTATTATTAAATTACTTACTTTAATTAAGATAGCAGATATATAAAAGCAGCATTTATTAATAGCTAGCAAATACATTAGGTACTTTATCGTTACTTTAAAGTCTGCAGTTGGCTGTCAAGTACATTAGACTTTAAGCAAGAAGTAACATTAAAGGCATTTAACTCACAAGACATGCCTTATCCAATAGCTCAACAATCGGCAGACTCATATTCAGCAAAACTGGTTAACCCTCCCAACATATACCACCGTAGCATGTTACTCTAACACCTTCATTTCCTGGCATTCTTGTTTCCCAATACACTGGACTGCGCAAGCCCTCTTGAACTCGGGAGCAGCAAGGCCGAGTCTGTGGGACTGTGCTGCTTTCAGATCTTGCTGACACACTGACTCAGTCCTTGAGTGTTGCACCATCAGTACTCGGCAGGAGAGGAGCTCTACTGTAATAGAGGTATGCCCAGTGTTCATAGGACAGGCCAGATCTCTCCCAACACATACACACTGATTCACATCCTATATATTTATCTTTTCGGATTTTCTTTGTCAATTTATATTCCATTATTATCATTATCCAGCACATCAATACCTTAATTCTCCGGCATAATGTGCAGACATACCTGGGGTAGAGCATTGCTTTTCAGAAAACTCCTCCCCATTAACTGTCTTACACTTAACAGGGAGTATCTACAACAATTTAAGAAATCCAAACAAGCAGCAGGTAAATTAATGCATCATTATCTACAGGCTGCAGAGGAAACTCAGTACTTGCAATTAAACATCAGTATTAAGAACCACAGAGAAGAATATGTAATGAAACATTGTCTTGGAGTAGCAGGTCAATGTTGTTAATTGGTCTGTTAAGGTGATTCATCCTTAACACTTCCACAGTGTACCAAAGTTTGTTTTTTATTTGCTTTATTTTCTTCCCCCTTCTCTTTGTCTCCAAACTTTTGACAGACTTCACTAGTCTGTTCCAGATATTAAACATACTATCTGTATGTGCCTCAGTTTAGCTTCCCTGTTCCTTTTATTAAAATATCAACATTAGCTATTAAATTAACACAGCACCTTTACTGATTCACCAGTGTTTACACACAACAGTGTTCATGTCTAACTCCATAGTACTGGTTAGACTTTAGCTATACTTGAAATGTGAATATATGCAAAATATGATCATACTACCTAGAAGCTACTAAGTGTCTTAAATTGTCTGCCAAGCTTTCGAGAAACTTAATCCTATCTTTTAGACCATGTAAGTATAACTTGAAAATGAATTTTGGATTATGAGGTATGTATTCTCAATTTTCTACTTGACAATTTTATTTCATGGTGAAGTATCTTTATAACAAGTTATGAATTCACTGAGGGTAAGCCAGCTTACCAGTGCTTAAGACATATATTCAGCCAAACAGTGAACTACCTAGCACACCCAGCAGGGAACAATAATAGCATCAAAGATAGTTCACTTTCTTATAAACTAAGGAAAATTGTTGAGGCTGACAAAGTTTGGACACAGGAAAGAGCAGCACATGCCTTAGAGATTAGAAAAGAGCTACAGAGCCCTTCTTACAAAGTGGATTTCTGCAGCTGATGAATAGAAGACTGCTTTCCAATGAAGTTATTGCAAATTTTTCCTATTTGTAACTTCCTGTGAAGTAACAGGAAGAGAGAGAAGTTTAAGGGAGGATACAATTTTTGTAACTATCATACATGGAAACTTATTTGACACTAAATCATCCAGAAAAAAATTCTTTTTGTAATAAACTTTCCAGTCATAGAAGCTGTCTTCAATTCATCATTCTGTTACAGTGTACTCCCCTCCCCCCTTTTTGTTAAAGTGGTGAAAGTATAGAAAGTAAGCAATTTGCCTCTTTTGGTCAGCATTAGTATCTACAAGCCCAAGCCTAAGTTACAAGAGAATTACCCACTATGAAGTTCAGGTTAGGGTTAGCTGGCCATGCATATGACAGAGATAACAAAAGCTCCTCTAGCCCTATAAACCTGGCACACTGCCCACAGTAAGATCTAGAGAACTGAATTACAACACTGCTGTCAGGAAATACAAAAAGGATGAGAGAAGACCTTTGCTAAAGGACCTCCCAGCATTGCAATAGAAGAAGCTCATAGCAGCTACTACTTCCATCACCAAACAGAAAAGATTAGTATTTCAGAAGGAAATACATGTCTTGAGAAGGGTTGCTTTTAATCACTGGCCCAGAAAACCATGTGTCTAAAGTTAAGGAATTAAAAAAATACTTTAAAAATTACATAATATGCAGATTTAGATTTTTATAGCATTCATTTTAATTACAGCACCCAAAGTTCAGCCATCACTATTATCATATTGCTTTGAAATCCTTCTAAGGAGCCAAATATATTTGCACTGAAACATTTTCCTAGCTCTCCTCAGAAATTCTCTCTAGATTATAAGTTAGACTAAATGGAAAAGAAAAATATATGGAAAAAAATATATATCCCACTGAAAGATGGCTTTTAATTTTTCCAGTGCATCCAAAACCATGCATACAGAAGAAAACAAAAGTACTCTGTATGAGTCTCTGAACAATTGTTTTGATTCAACAACTGGAATGGATGTGACCTAACAGGAAAACAAAGTAACAGTTTGTTCCCAAGATGTTTCTGAGATCAGCGCAGGGTATAGCCTGTCAGCACATTTCATGTGTAAGATAGTTCTTCCCTATTTCTTTTTAGCTATGTGGAGCAAAACAAGTTAATTTTAATTTGAGAAGCTCTATAAATCCCTCATTACTCCTGAAAACTCCTGAAAAAAAGGATTCATAATCCTTTTAAATGGTCACATTCCCCATCCGTGCTTGAGTCTGATACAATCCCTTTTGTAATAATATTCCAGGAAGAAAAGCATCAATGATTTGTACTGGCCTTTCACAACTAGAGCAGAACTTGTCCCTCTATTGCAACACTGCACAAACAGTCCAAACTTGTCTCATAATCTAGAGGATGCATTACAAATGAGTAGATACTCAAGTTTCATTAATTTAACATTCAAGGTAATACATTTGATTGGTTCTGTGGTTGCTAAATATTTTGTGTACAGTGCTCGTGAAGAAATGGCAAAAAAATTTATGCACTATCACAGACACATTTAGTTTTTGCAACTCATTGCTGAATGCCTTCCTCCTTTCCCTTGGAAAGAATGGCTACCCTTTCACACGGAAAAGGGCAGTCTTCTCTAGCTTGGGGTCATGACTAGATTACCTTTGACTTTTATTTCATTTTACTGAATAAACATGTAGCTTCCTTCCTTATTATCTTTTTGTTTATGTGGCTGAAGAGTCTTTTGCTTTTCTGGCTTTAATCAGTAAATCTATCTCAGCTTGATTAATCTGTTTCCAGTTCCTCACTATGCTGCTAACCTCAAAAGATATTTCCTCTACTGATTAAACACTTTTCTCAAACTCTCTTCCCAGGCCTTTTTCATGCATGGCTATTTTTTTCAATTCAGTCTAAAGCCATTTTTTACTCCATTTTTCCTCCCTCTATGTTTTTGGGACCCGAATTCTGTTGGCTTGAGGATGATCCAGCTGAATGCAGAGCACATTTCATATTTCATTCTTCAAATTCTAAGTCCCTAGATATGATTCAATGGATTTCACTCATTAGTATCTTTACATTCCTTCCATTTATCAAAAAAACAAACAAACAAACCCAAACAAAAAAGAACAAAACAATAACAACAAAATAAAAAACCTCCAAAACCAAAACAACCTATCCAACCAAAAGCAACTTACTTGCAGGAATTTATTAAAAAAAAAAAA
>VWZV01010479.1:961674-1010965 GCA_013397155.1 Irena cyanogastra
AAAAAAAAAAAAAAAAGCCACCACACACATTTATACTGAAAGCTTTCAACTATGTATACTGTTTTGGATGGGATAGTGTTAATTTTCTTCATAGTACCTAGTAAGATGGTTTGCGTTTGTGACCAGCAAAGTGCTTTTAGTATACCAATGTTCTAGCTAGGAGTGGGCTGGAATTTGGTACAACTGGGAGCACTGACCCAAACGGACCAGAGGATTATCCCATACCATACATGCTCAGCAGGTAGAACTGGGGCTGTCACTGCTGCAGGACTGGCTGGCATCCGTCAGGTAGTGGTGAGCAACAAAGCTTTTTGCACTGTGCTGTGAGGCTTTTAAAAATGTTTTATCACTTGATTTTTTTTATTTCTTTTTCTTTGTTTCCATTTTTTTTTACTTGTTAACCTGTCTTTATTTCAAGCCATAAGTTCTCATGCTTTCCTTCTGATTCTCCCCCTCACCGGGTGGGGGGAACAAGGAAGCACCTGTGTAGTGCTTAGGTATCCACTGGGGTTAACACTAAACACTCTGCAAGCACTTCTAAAATACTTCCAGTAGTGATACCTGACTAGGACACAGAAGCCTTGATAAGAAATACAAATTAACTCCATTCCTTAACCCAACTGACTGAATTTCAATCATCTCTCAGATGACCACATTTCCAAACACTACTCACTTCTTACATTTCTTAGAATCAGTATCCTATCCTTTCTGAAGCTAGTAAGTAGAAACTAGAGAACACTGAGTACTTTTCCTCCTTTGCTAAAAAGGCTTTTGAATGCAAATGAGAACTGATGGAATATTTTTATCTGGATTTAGACCTAACTGTTGTTTAAAATAAAAATTGTAACATACCCAAAGAATGTTTTCTTCCTCTCCACCAAGGGTATCAGCCTATTTACAGTTCTTGCTCCTAACAGTAGTCTAAGTCTCCTAAAACTATCTGCCACCACTGCCATGTGATGTTAAATGATCGCATGAATAGTAAGTTGCATCCCCTGTAAGGGTGCAGTATTTCTTTTCCCTTCTCTTTATGACAGGCCACACAAGACTTTTTTGGCCAATCAACAAAGGCAACATACAATAGAAATGTTTAATAGGCTGAGGCTAGAGGGACAAATATATTTAAATGAAGTTAATGGTTTTGTAAATTAGAAAGTACTTATTATCTGATGTACAGATTATCTGATCTATTATGTACGACAACCCAGAACCAGTCTGTGTTGTGATAAGGATAAAACATCACAAAAAAATCCTTAGGAAAACTAGCAGGATAATTGCTTTGCACTGTTACAGTGAAGTAGAGCAGGCAGGCAGCCAAAGGCAGGTCCTGAGTCACGCTACTAAGAACTATTAGCAGGGACAGCCCACTGAGGGAAAAAAAAAAAAAAATCAGAAACAGTAGGACATTGTCTTGAATACACCTCTGGCTAGAAACAGACAGACCATTGCTTGGCACTTCAGCTTTCCTCCTGTGTATTTTATATGGTGATCCTGGGGGTAAGGAACTCCTTACTGATGAGAGACAGATGTGATTCTAGCCAGCACATACAGTTATATATGGGCTGGGCATCACAGGATATACTCACATAATTTATTTGGGGAGCAAAGTGCAGTTGGGACAAGTAGTTTTCAGCATTTGTCCTTCATTGCTGCTGCCTGAGAAGTATCCTGGGCAATTGTCACCAGCAACAAGATAAGACATTTTTAAGTTTTCCTGAACTTCAGGGTAGGCGGCATGAGCTACAATACAATACCTCAGGGTACATATGAGAAAGCATGCATGCAAATTCTACTGAGTACCAGAAGTTTACGGTAAAACTGAGAGACTTGAGTGGATTCCTTTTCAGAAGCTATCCTTTTCTTTTTCCAGAAGTGAAGGGTTAGTCTGTAGCCAATGACCAGAAGTCAGTTTGGAAGGAAAAGTTTACTAGTTTAAATATCAAGCACTCCCAGATCTTTCTCAGCATGTGTTTTGTATCCAGTGTCCATGGAACACTTGTCCTCACACAAGCATTAGCCAGTGACTATGCCTGTTTGGAGTACAGCATCAGTCAGCGAGCTGGAAGGAATAAACAAAATACACATCAGGAAATAGTGCCCCAAAAGCTCCAAAGTGTGGGTGGAAGCCCTAGATGATCACCTAAAAGTGCTTGCAAGTTAAATAAGGAACTGAGATCATTTAAGGCATTCAAATCAAACAAGAAGAGTAGAATTTGACTGCAATTCAATAAATAGTTGAGGGAACTGGGGATAGCAAAGCATGCACTGTGCTTTACATAGCCATGTACGAAACATTGCGACTATCTGTGAGATGAGTTTTCTGCTTTAGTTATCACCAAGGCATACTGCACAGCTTTCAGTGCTCACATATGAGAAAACTGTGACTGACCAGTTGCATCCTATGAACTTACGAGACTTTCTGGTTTCTACTACCATTTTAATTAACCAGAGGTATCTTATTTTGTCACTCAACTGAGTCTAAAACACCTCTGGTCATATGTTCAATTAGTATTTTGTGGGGGCAAAAAAAGCTACTGCATTCAAGCGTAACTTGAGCCTACCACTAAGGGCATACAAGGTACCCACAGTGTCAGATCTCAGTACCCATTTCTGTTGTGTCCGTGGTCTGTCATTGCCTCAGTCTGCCCCTAGAAGTCTACGGGATCACCACTGTCTGAAAACTTGACAATGTGGAGGACCATCTGCTCTGGCGACAAGCCAGGAACATACAGACTCTTGGTCACTCGCTTGCCTTAGTAACTTCTTTAAGCTGGAGTGAGTCTCCTGCCCATTTTTAACTGCATATTATACTGCCTTCTGCTTTCTTCTACAGTCATCTGCATGTTGCCCTCAGCCCATAGAGAGATCTCTCCACACTCTTCTCCTCTTCTTCTGGTAGCTAGCTGCTATTTGCTTCTTTGCTAAAACCTCACTCACTACACATGATTTTTTTTCCCCCTCAGCATGTTCCAGGACATCAAGCTTGTTCTTCAACTCCATTTCAACCTCACTGGTCAGTTCTTCTCTTTATCCTCATAGCTGGAAACTTTCATTCTTCTCATTCATTCACTGTCATTCATTCTTCTCTTCTCATTTAGCAGTTATTTGCATATCTTTATTCTGCATGCCACGTTTCCTCTCTAATCACCATTTCTTTACATTCTTACCTGGTCTCCAGATGCATTTACAGTTCTTGTATTTTCTCTTCTGAAGATTCTACCACTATGCAGCAATAACTTTTTGCATAAGTTACTTTTGTCAGGTATCAAGGAGAAGATGCGATCTATAGCCTCTGCATCCAGCCACCTTCATTGTTTCTACAATTCTCCTGGTGTCTCACAGCTGTTCTCAATGCACCAGACTTCTTTTCTGAAAACTCAACACAAACTTCCCCATTTCTTATTTTTGCATAGCTTAAAAAAAAAAAAGAACCAAACTCTAGAAATGCAAATGTTTTAGCTCTTCAGAAGACTTAGCTTAACTCTACTGCATATAAAACACAGTCTGGCCCTTTAATATTTTAAGAAAAGTATGATGCAAGATTTAACAGGCCAGACATTTTATGGATGCTGTGCTATACCACAGCTTTTAACAACAGCATATGCTGCAGTATTAATTACTCATAGAATATTATTAAAAATACTTTTGATTACCATTAAAAAGGATGTTATGTATGACCAGCATACATAACAGATTCATTCAATACTTCAAACATTTTCTTCAAAAACATGATAGTTTTTAAGTATTGATTCTGTTACTGTACTAGAGTACAACAGTCCTTTGCAGGAATTTTGCTATATTAATGCAGTCTCTGCTACCAAATAAATTACATACTCACCTAAAACTAATGAAAGTTATAGTAAAAAAAAAAAGCAAAAGAAATTTTTAAAATCACCCATTCATTCTTTGTTAGTCAAGTACATGTTTCTGATCTATTTTCAGAAAGCTACTAGAAAAGCTTTAGAAATAATCTAAAAGAAAAATAATATAAAACCAGATGCACCTTAAAATAAATCAAGGCAGCTCTTATTAGTTAGATGTATGAGTAAATCATGAAGCACCACAAAGGTCTCATGGTTCTCTAAGTAAAGGTAATTTTTTCAGTTCTTAGCATATTTATTTAGTATTAAGTATTATGTTCCTCACTAGTCATTTTCTTGCCCCTACAGCAGCACTACAATATCAGAGTATTTGCTAATGCTGCCAATACCAAGGCAACATTACTACTTTGTTCAAGCAGCAGCAAGATGTCAATTCCTGAAACAAATATCCTCTAAACCCCTAGAAGCTTAAAGGACATTTATTAGTCCTACCTCTACTGCAATGCAAAACGTCTATACCCAATAATCAAGTCATTTGACTCCAGCTGATGTCAAAAACAAAGTATCTGTCTGTTAATGTAAGGCTCATACATGTCACAAAAAGGGATCAAGGCACTCCTTCCAAAACTATATGCATACATGAAACACACATTAATCCGTACCTGTTTGTTTATGTTGGCCCCCACTTGAATCAACCAATTCAGGCACTGTGGATGTCCTCCAAAAGCAGCAATGTGGGCTGGTGTTTGAGCAAAACGTGTTGTACTGGCATTTACAGAAGCTCCAGCTCTTACTAACTGCATTAGGCACTCCAGCTTTAAAGACATGAGGGAAAATAAAACCAAAAACGTTACACAGATGTGCCATGACAATTAATATGTGCTAAATAAACACATAAAACCTGGAAGAGCTAAACTTACTATTAAGACTACATGAATTAAAAACAAGACAGAATATGAAATTTAGGATTTCCTCCCTTCTCCTTCACTCTTTCCTCATTTGGTCATAGACCATACCTGAGAAGTACTTAATTCTCACCTCCAAAACTGAATTTCACCTTTAATATCAGCAAAGAGGACATAAACACTTCAATCCTAACTACAAGAGATATTCAGTTCACTTTTGTTAAAACCATGGAAAGGGAACAAAGAAAAAGAGGGAAAAAAAAGAGGGGAGAGTTCTAATCCAGCAAATATGATACTAACCAGATATTAGGTAACACTGCCAAAACAAAAGTGTTGTTAGGAGATACACAGATGGTGGACTTATAACCTCAGGAGAGTTTATAGAAAGATATATCAGAAAAACAAAAGATTTTTCATTTCTTCAATGTGTTCCTGGAGTGACAGAAGATTAGTCCAGAAAACTATTACTTAACAATATATATGTTAAATCTATAAAAGAAATAAATTAATTCCACCATTTTCTTCTTATTTCAGATAAGACACTGTTAAAAACAAACGAGGCTGCATATCTGTGGCACCACAAAGGTAATAAAAGCCTTTTTTGTTTTAAAAAATTGCAGTATTTTGCCAAATTATATTCTGCCTTTTTTCCTAACATACTCACCAGAAGTGTCAGATAACCAGATACTATTTTTAAAGGTTCATAACTTCTCATTTGTAGAAACCAGGCAAACCACGGCTAGGATGACCTCAACTTTCAAAAATAGTCAAAAACAACACTCCTTTCCTGTCACACAGTAACATTGTCTTGTTGATAGGAAAAGAAACTCACTACGCTGAAATAAACAATTTAGTCTAGGCATCCATTTACTGTGGGTAGAAAACAAATACCACTGCACACAAATGCAACAGCAAAACAAAGACCCTTACACTGGTTCAGGCATTGGTTCATATAAAACAAATCTCTGGGTGTCTCAGTGTATCACAATTAAAGAAAACATCCACCACACCACAGATGTGGAATAGCCTGTCCATAAAGGAGGAGCAATTAAAAATCATCTCAATGTGGGCTGGCAGCTTGACTCAGACAGAAGCATCAACACTGGGATTACAACATTCTTCTCTGTTGCTGTATGTCAGCCATTCGTTCTCCCTCTCTTAACCTGTAAATTCCTGATCTTGCTGAATTACTCACAGGAGATAAAAGTACAACCACCATAATGAAGCATTTTACATTAGTTTTGCAAATAAGTTGGGAACTTCAGTTGTTTCCTTCCCTCATATAATTCAAACAAACACATATGAACCCTGTCAAAAGAAAACAAGCACTTTTGTTGGGAAAAAAAAATCACATCAAATAATTGGTTTAAGAAAATTTACAACTTCAATGCTAGACTACTGAACTACATTTTGTATTCGCCAATATTAGATTTTCCATGATGTTCACATGTTAGTACCCATAATATTGTTGTCAATCCTTCGTAGTTATTAATTAAATTGTAACACTGCAATTATTAATAACTCATGTGATGGAAAACACCCCTGCAGCTATACCAAGAGGTTCATCTGTGGTAACTGAAGGCAAAAATAAATTTCAGCCTGTTTTTAGAACAATAGACTTTTATTAATAGAGTTAATTTGAAAACACTTCCAGACAAGCATTACAACTTCAGGAAAGAATAATATTTCCTGCACAGGCACTGGGCTGAAAAAATTCCTTAATTAGACAGGCATTACAGCCCATCAACTGAAAAGGGAAAAACACAGAAACTGATTCACCAGCACTATCCTTCACTGTTTAAATGTAAGATGGCCACACACCATGATTATCCATGCAACTTCATTTTTGAACACTGTTGTTCCTTTTTTTGTTTGTTTTTTGCATACTCTGACTTCAGAGTCATAGGATTTTAACAATGAATACATTTCGTCCCATTAAAAGCTTGAGTATGGATCTACTGTGTCATGGCTGTCAGAAAAACCTGCTTCTTCTAATACTATGGAAGAATAAGAAAAATTACATCCATGAACAGGAAAAGTCAACATGACAAAAAACAATACTTCACTTGATCATTTATGCTTGAGGACACAGAAGTCCGCTTTCATTAAATAACCTAAATTTAACACAGTAGATATTTTCCAACCTAAAGCAGAGGTTAAATTGATTTAGTGAAGAAAGACAGGCCTCCACACAGGCCACAAGACTGGCAAAATACCAAGCAAGAGACAGGCATTTTTATCTCTACCACTTTTGTTCCAAAAGAAATATAACATATTTACTACTATTTTGCTTCCTATAATGTAAACAGTCAAATGACAAAAAACAAAAGCAGTCCAAGAGCACAAGCAAAGCGATGTGGTCAGAGAAAATAAAAATTCAATTGGAAGTGATTAAAAAGAAAATTAAGGACAGTCCAAAACAAAGCAAATTAAAATTAAGATCAAAATCAATTTTTTATGCAAGCCCTGTATTTTCTACCTCTCTGGTAGCTTTTTTAGTCTATTAACATTTTTACATTCTGACCCATCTTCTCAGAAATCTGTGGAATACCAGTGTAATTTAGGGCACTATATAATTAATTCCAATTAGAACACAGAAACTCTAATGGGAATTAATTCACACCTCAGGAGACAAGCACTTTTCTGCAGTCAAGGAATGTCCTGAAAATGTAAACTCCACCACAGGTACTCAACGCAGCAAGTAAATTTGCACTTGCTACTACTATCTCCAGTCTCCAAAAGGAAGTCCATACTGTCATTAAATGCCCATATATTACAACTAGAAACATGAGCTGCAATATCCATCACCTCTAATTGACTTTGCTGGTATTTTAAGTATTACCTGCAAACTGTAGAAGTACGTTTTAGAGTAAGCTATTAAAGAATTCTGTGTTCTCACTTGTAGTTTTATGAGACCTCATTTTTACTAGTACTGGTGTTACCAGTATTTCCTATAATCCACCTTGCCTCTTTCACATATTCATTTATAACCAATTTGACTGTTGCTGCTACTTCCTTCCTGAAGCATATCTACAATCACATGCAAGAATTCAGTTCTACATAACTTTATTGTAAAATTCTTCTGTACTGCCCTTTGGTGCAGGCAGAGCCATCTTCCATGTTCGGCCTGTGCCACAGGCAGAGGGAAAGAAAACTCATTAAAGTTCACCAAACCTGGACTCCTGCAGCACATGCAGGCACACACGTGTGTACATACATGAACTGGCTTAGACTTCATTGCTCACAAGTAGTTCCAGAAAATAACTAAATCAGTTTTGTCTTTTCAGCGTCCTACAGAGCTGCAGTGAGAACCAATGGTCTGGTGGACCGTGTTACTAATTGGTCCTCTATCAGACAGACAGACATGAAGTTCTGTCATCACATCATTTCTTCCAGGAAAAGAAAAAACCAAACAAGTGGTTTTCCACAAAATCTGGAAAAACAAAGAAGTGAAGAGAAAGAGACCTGTTCAGTAACTGTCAATGAACACTTCAAAAATTAACATTTGAAAACTGTGGTAATTTGAGAAACAGAAGAATTTTCCATTTCGTTCTGATGAATGTGAATTTGGGAAACAAAAATGCCATAAATACGAATGTAAGGCATGCATCTGAGCAGTTCTTGTGTCACTGCTGGCAACACTCTGTTAACTGGTGCAAGTGTAACTACGCCACACAAAACACGAAGCCAGTCGGTCTGGGATCCAATTACAGTACTGTAACTTTTTCAAAGTGTTGTGCAGTCTTTGACTCTGAGAAATAAACACAACTTAACTAGACTACGAAGTATGTAGATAACTTCCATAAACTACTGCCTAGATCAGATGGCTTTTAGGAAAAAACATGTAAACAAAACTTTATAAAACCCATTTATAGCCTAGGTCATCTTTTAAGTCTCATTTAATCTGTCAGATTCCCCTCCATATGTAATACCACCACCCACCAAATTTTGCCCATACCTAAGAATGAAAATAGCAAATACAAGCACAACATGTTGCAGTCTGACTTGTTCCCTTTGTGTGCTATTTCTGCAAGAGTCTCTTGAGCAGAATCTGGAATGCACACAAAAGCTCACTCGACCTAGGACGGTTAGCAGAAAGCTGAAGATACTTAAAGGAAAAAACAAAACACATACACTATCCAAAATCCATATCCAATAACTACTACCTCGCAAAAGTGGGACTGCCAGAAGCTCATACTTCAAAGAAATTCTTACAAAACAGAAAAAAGAAACTGAAGACTAAGGCAAATTATTATCTTAATATTTTCTGCGAGCATACTTCAGGAGGCAAATAAAAGCACTCCACTTTTTTGGAGTGCAGATTATTAGCTTCTTTCTGAACACATAAAAGACTATTCTACATTTTCGATTTTGTGGGTTTAGGGTTTTTTGTTTTGCTTTGTTTTAGGACTGGAAGACTACTTAGCTAAAGCTGCTTCTAAAAGCTTCTCAAAGAAGCAACTGCAGGTAAGATCACACAACGTATAGAAACCATCTCCCGAAGTCCTTTTATAAACCATGACAACTTCATCAATCTTCCTTCTCTGGCACACAACCAATAAGCAAATAGAAGTATGTGGGAAATGGGAGGGAGAACAAGAACAAAAGCCCCTCGAATTCTGAACTCAGACAAATCAATGAGGGAAAAAAACCAGACCCCAACCCTCCAGGCTGGAATTCTGTATAGTCTGAGATACTCCCTGCATCAGAAACAGGAAATGCATATATTAAAATCGAGAAATTAGAATACCACTTATTGTAAGATGTGAAGTTGGCGTACCTACTTCTTATGTTTTCGGTCTTTCCTGCAATGCAACGACGCCAATGCATAAAATTCCATAGCTATGAACCACAATTTATTTTTCCTACTGAGGCAAAAGGAGAGAGCCTTACAGGCACAACAAGCACCTTCCGCCCAAACTCCTACCGAGCCGGTTGTCATAACACGGGCACCACAACACAACGGTCTCCAGGTGCGGAGCCTGAGGACGACACGGATCGCGACCAGACGGCGCAGACAAAGCGCCCCGGGAGGGAGTGAGGGCCAGCAGGGAAGGAGGATCAGGCGAGGGCGGGGAAGGGGTCGCGCCGCGGCGGCGCCTCCAGCCCGCATGGCCGGCGTCCGCTGGGGGTGTCCGGAGGGGATCGGCTGCTCCTCGTCACTCGCTCCTGGGCAGGTGGCCCGGGAGCCGTTTGGCAGCCCAAGCGCAAGGCGCGGGGCCGCCGCTGTCACCCGGGAAAGCAGCGGTGAGGGAGAGGGGCGGCTGCCGCCGGCAGTGGGGGGGGGATGAGTGATGCCGACATGGCAGGTGCTACCAGCCCCGTGACCTGCGCCACCCACGCCTCGCTGACCGCGGGGACAGGAACGGAGCCAAGCGCTATGGCTGTCCGCTCCCGTCCCGCCCGATTCCCTGAGGAGCGGCAGGAGGCGGTGAGGAAGGGGGGGGCGGGGGGCGGCGGCGCCTCCCGGCACAGCGCGCGCTAGGGGCAAAGATGGCGCCGCGTTGCGCGCGAGCGGGAATCGCGCCCTCCTTCTCCTTCCCNTCCTTCCTCCTGTCTCCTCCCGCTTCGGCTTTGCCTGTCCCTCCTTCCCTCTCCCTGTCGCTCCGCCTTTCCTCCCTCCCGCCCTCCTTTCCATTCTCTATTTCTCCCCACTCGCTTCCTTTTCCTCACCCTTTAATCCTCTCCTTCTTTCTCCTTCTCGTTCCCTCCTCCTTTCCGCTCTCCTCTCTCCCTCCCCTCGCCCCGCGCCCGGATTTTTCGTTGTCCGAGGTGGCAGAGCCGGTCTCGCCGCCGCCGCCTCGGGCCTATGCGGCCGCAGCGGCCGGGGCAGGGCGGGAGCGCTTTGTGCTCCCCGGCACCGCGGGTGACAGCGCCGGCCCATGTTTCCGCAGGGAAAAGGTGCCGGCGACAGGGCTGAGCCGCGGGGCACTGGCCGTCGTGGTGTTTGTTCCCATACACCACGGGCGTGCTGTCAAGCCAGCTTCAGCACTCGGAGGTCACTATGTGTTTGTGCTGCTCAGTGGGTTGCGAACCTGTCAGTGTCTGGTTGAAATGACAATGACAGATTTTAACCAGAAACCAGTCCTTGAGTAATGGGTCTGCAGAATTTTTAAGGAGCTTCTGTTGGTTGCTTCTAATTGTTTTCTGTCCAAAGTATTTGTGAAGGTCTTTTTCTGACACGAGTAAAATTTAATTGATAATAGTGAAGAGCACAACTGTTTAACTATAAGTATACTCACTTGTCCCTGAAAATCATGGAATCACAGAAACATAGAATGGTTTCAGTTGGAAGGGAACATCCAACCCTCCTGCCATGGTCAGGGATGCCTTCCACTAGACCAGGTTGCTCAGATCTCCATCCAACCCGGCCATGAGCACTTCCAGGGGCATCCACAACTTCTCTGGGCATCAAGGAGTATTCTTTTTTCAGTATGCATTATTAAGCAATGCAAGCCAGGAATTCTATTCTAAGGCAAAGAAGGTACAAATAAATTTCTGTTAAAAGTGTCAAGAGACCTAGGCATTTAAAAAGCCTTTCTTTAAATCAGGCTAAATTGATCATTAAGATACTGTGAAATAACTTTTTCTTAATATAGGACTTCTGACTTCTCAGAAATTGTGATTCTGTAGGCATTTCTCACATTTATTTGGCTTCTTTGCATTTTGGCATATCTAAAGCTGTGTGTGTACAGTATCCAGTGGTCAGAGATAAGNCCGCCGCCGGCTGATCCCGGCCAGGCCCCACCTTGCCGAAGTGCGCGGCCCAGTGGATGGGCGTCCAGCCATAGAAGGAATCCTCGGCCGCCAGGTCGGAGCGCGGCGAGCTCTGGAGCAGCGCGCACAGGGCGGGCAGGTCCCCATCGCGGCAGGCGCGGTGCAGGGGGAAGCGCAGGGTCAGCAGCTCCTCGCTAGAGAAGCCCGCCTCGGGGCCGGCTCCCAGCGACATGGCGAGTAGGAGAGCGGTGAGAGGGAACGGGAAGGAATGGGGGAGGGAGAAAGGGAAAAAAGGAGCGGGCGGACGCGCGCTGCCCTGGCGGGAAGCGGCGGCGACTGCAGCTGGCGCGCGCGGCCCCGGCACAAAGGGAGCGGGGCGGGGCTGCGCGCGATGCCCCGCCTCCCGCGGGGCGGGGCCGCGCGGCNGTCAAGCCAGCTTCAGCACTCGGAGGTCACTATGTGTTTGTGCTGCTCAGTGGGTTGCGAACCTGTCAGTGTCTGGTTGAAATGACAATGACAGATTTTAACCAGAAACCAGTCCTTGAGTAATGGGTCTGCAGAATTTTTAAGGAGCTTCTGTTGGTTGCTTCTAATTGTTTTCTGTCCAAAGTATTTGTGAAGGTCTTTTTCTGACACGAGTAAAATTTAATTGATAATAGTGAAGAGCACAACTGTTTAACTATAAGTATACTCACTTGTCCCTGAAAATCATGGAATCACAGAAACATAGAATGGTTTCAGTTGGAAGGGAACATCCAACCCTCCTGCCATGGTCAGGGATGCCTTCCACTAGACCAGGTTGCTCAGATCTCCATCCAACCCGGCCATGAGCACTTCCAGGGGCATCCACAACTTCTCTGGGCATCAAGGAGTATTCTTTTTTCAGTATGCATTATTAAGCAATGCAAGCCAGGAATTCTATTCTAAGGCAAAGAAGGTACAAATAAATTTCTGTTAAAAGTGTCAAGAGACCTAGGCATTTAAAAAGCCTTTCTTTAAATCAGGCTAAATTGATCATTAAGATACTGTGAAATAACTTTTTCTTAATATAGGACTTCTGACTTCTCAGAAATTGTGATTCTGTAGGCATTTCTCACATTTATTTGGCTTCTTTGCATTTTGGCATATCTAAAGCTGTGTGTGTACAGTATCCAGTGGTCAGAGATAAGGTTCCAGCACAAAGAAAAATAGCTGCACACAGAAGGAACTGCACCTTGACTTATAGCCCAGCACGAAACTCCCCTCTGACATATACATCCCATGGCAAGTACACTTTTTGTACATATGTAAAATCTTAGAAAAGGAATTGGACAGTCAGCATATGGGGCCATTTTTTAGCCTTCAAGAAGGTGATTGAGGAGTTCATTCATTGTGGAAAGGCACTGATAAAGAGTGGGTGTTTGATTGGATTGTACTGCTCTCATGTAGAAAAGGTCCTTTCCAGAAAGCTGTTGCAACAGCAAACTGGAGATTTGGCTTAAGATTTTCTTAAAGTATCACAGGGATGGCCTGAGCTAGAAACCGTGGATTTAGACTGTAAAAATCATAGCAAAGTGAAACACTTTTTTTTTTTTTTTGTGTTCTCAAAGTTTTGTTTAGATCTGCATGTAATAACACACAGCTCTCTGTATTTAGGACTAGAAGCACAAGTCTGGCATCAAGATACTTAATTCAAAATGCATAAAAATAATTAACTTGAAATGTTGCTGTATTTTATAGCTCTATCAAGTCAGAAGATGAAGATGGAAATCTTGCTTTCAGAAACTTTTGTTTTAACCTTAGATGTCTTTTTAATTTAAACTGTAAAGGCTTATTTAATTTTTTTTTTAATCTGCAAAATGGGAATTATAAAATCCTGTCCTGAGTGGTGATAAGAAGCTCAATTAATCAAAGTGCTTTAAGGTAAAAAACAAAACACTGTGATATGCATATACAGACAAGGCATTTCAACATGAGGCATTACTGCAGCTAATATTTGTATCCCCTATATGATATTGTATATTCACCAAAATAAAATATTGCTTCAGCTTCTAGAATGCTGCCAAGTTATAGATCTCAGAATAATGTGCAAAGGAGGATGCATTACAAATCAGCCCTTTTATAGATGGTGACACTGAAGCACGGGACAGCTAAATGCTTTGGCCAGGGGAGGGAGTACTTTCAGCTACAGCAACTTTCAGTTCCGTCCCTTCTCCTCAGCCTTACAAAAACGTCCATTTTATGTTAGACCTGGCCTCTGAAAGTTCATCGTCCTATATGCATTTCTGATCCTGGGTTATGGGGATTTTTTTCCCATGTACAGCTAGGCAGATGCTAACACTTTATATCTGCGTGCCTTGTTTGGGGATTAAATAATGTAGATTATATGATGGAGCAATTGAAAGAAAAAAAAAAGAAAAAAAACAAACCAAACAAAAATAAACCACACAAACCCCAAAAACAAACAAGGAAAAAGCCAAACCAGAGCAAAACTCCCCAATCTCTACCACAGCTTACGTCATAAAAGTGGACCTTACCAAAATGTTTGGTGTTAAAGAACATGGTTTCCCAGGCTGAAAAAAGCAATTTTTTTAGTGTAGTGTATAAGCACTGACATAGTTGTTCACATATAATTTATAACTATCAGAAAAAACAATAAATATAAAGAACATGGGTTATAGTGAAGAGGAACAAAAATTAAAGATTCCTGACCTTGAGAAGATTAATATTCAAGATTTGCTTGTGTTTTTTATCTCATACAGGGATACAGAAACTGCCACACCAAACAAAGGCAGGGGTCTGGCTGGTTTCCTTATGGAGAGTGAGTTCATTTACTTGCTAGTAATTCCTACAAGGTTGACAACTACCACTGCATTTCTTTTGGAGAGGGGGAAGGAGAATGCAGAGAGGGGAAGAGGCTTTAACAATGTTGTGTAGGAATTTGACATGTGGAAATGAACTCTGCTATCTCTTGTTTTGTGACTGAATTCTTTGTTATGAGGTCAATCTTGTATTTCCATGCTAGTGATCTACACCAAAAGTTCCAAAATAGCACAGCACAGTGCTCTCTATATGAGACTGATTCCTTAATCAGTCACTAGTTGGCATATGACTTGTAAAATCACATTTGTCTCTCCATTTTTTGAAATGTGAATCATTATCCAGATAAATGTAAAAACGTGTATGTTTTGATATTCTGCATTTCCTTTGACCTCCTTAAAATATTTTGGCAATGGACTTTATAAGTTAATTAAATTTAATAGAAATAAAATCTTTAACTACTGTAATATATTGTGAAACTGAGGACATGGAAATTCTGGGTTTTTTTAACATTTCACTTCAATTACATTATAATTTACTCTTTTGTACTTCCCTACCATTACTGTGGCTTAATTCTGTACTGAACAAGATACGTCTTAAAGAGATTTTTAACAATCTTGCTGTGCAAAAGATCAGATACGTAAAATATAAGTCTGTTTTGTGATTCTAACTTCTTTCTAGATGATAGATCTGGTTTCCTTGACCTGCTGTTATGGTCTGTTTGCACATGGTGTAATTCAAGAAATTGACAGTCATGGGTTAAACTGTGATTTACAAACTTTTGTGCAAAAAGGGGCATGGTAATATCTAACATTTCAGGTTCTTTGCATTTTCTATTTTATATAAAGACATTTTAGTGTTTAATATGTTTTTTAAACTGAAGTCTCTATTGGAATGCGGTAATTAGTATTGTAAATGCTTACAGTATTATTTATTTAAAAAATACATTCTTGATTTTTTAAATTTTTCAGATAGTTCACCTACTAAACTTAGTAGAACACATTTTTGTATATTTGAAAAAGAAGTAGTTATTTGCAGTCCTATTTGCATTAATTTCATTCTCAGTTCTATTCTTGGTCTTTTAAAGGAAGTGAGAAGCTTTGTTTCTGTTTCTGTCAGATCAAGGAGACAAACTTCATGTTTTGTTGGGGCATTTAACAGAATTAGATTTCAAACAGCAAAACACACAGAGGAGCTTGTAGGCAAAGTGGAGTGGAAGAAGCGATTGGCTCTATTTTAGCTAAGTTTGCTTTTATGTTCTCTTTTGGCTAACGACACAGAAATAAAATGGTCTATAAATGAAGGTTTCTTGAATATTCACTAGTCTAACAAGTATATATTTAAAAAGTAAACATGTTATTTTAAATGTGTGGTTTGTGAAAAAGGATTTGCTGTGTTACTTAGCTGTAGCGTACTTGTCTTCTCTGTGCCACTCTGATACAAATAAATTATATTTGCCTGTTTTTCTTTTCAGACAGGTTGAATATGGAGCTTTTCGTAATAACTTGTACTGGACGAAGTCAGGATTCTGTTGGGGTTTTTTGTTGTTTTTGTTGTTTTTGTAAAAAAGTACTCTAGAATTCAATCGAATACAGAATTCATTGAAATTCCTCCATTCTTGGTGTTGCAAGTTTGCACTGGTTGACACTTAGGGCTTTATTTAGTTGCCCATACATACATTTCTAGTGCCATTTGAGATGCCCAAGAGTATTTGTCCCTGTTGCCAGCTGCTGCTGCAGAGCAGGATAAGTTTACATGAGTTCTCTGCCATGCCTGCCCGGAGCTGATAGATATCCTGAGAGTCTGAAGGCTTCTTAGGTTAACACTTCTCCACAAATGTCATTTGAATTGATGTGCCTAGCCACATAAGGAGTTCCTCAAATTTTGTTTAGTCCTGGGTCCCATTAAACCCCTGGTCTTTGGAGGGGGTTGTCACAGAGTTGCTGTTTACGTCCTACATCATGCCTAAGTGTAGTTCTGGGTCTGTGGGTCATTGGAGTAGCTACTTGTGTTTCATTTTGTCTTCCTATCTTTGAGGGTGATTTTCCAAAAGGATAAACTTATTCAGATATTATTAATCTTCCTTTTTTCTGTCTTTTTCCTTTTTTCCTTTTTTTCCCTAAAACTCTCAGTGAACTGTGATGAAAATGTGACATTTCTTTAGATGCCATGGTTTTTTTTAGCAATGGTGGGAACTTTACAACATTTTTATAGTGTAAATAGAGACTGACTCATAATTTTCAGGGAGTAGTTCAAAGATTAGATTTACTTCCTATTTTTGGTTAAATTAAACCACAGCTGAGTGGTGTACCACTTGAAGTATGTTGTTCTTATCTAGATTTTTAGTTGTCTTCACTTTTCTTCAGCAAAGACCAAGTGCTCTATTTAAATCACTCCTAGAACAGAATTGGAAATAAACACTTTTTTTTTGTCAGATGGAAATTATTGGAAAAAAGAGCTAAAACATTTTGTAAAAGCTAATTTCATAAACTTAGAAACATTGGTGCTCAAGTGCTAAAACTGAGTGTGCATAGTATGTGAGGTCTCTGGATGTACAAAGATCAGAAAATTAACAGCAGCAGTAGCTGCTAACATGGAAAAAAAGTCATGAGTGGAAAAACAGTAAACTGAAAATCCTTTATCCTCCTTTCCACTCCTTAGTTCTCAGAGTTTTGTCTGGCAAGAAAAGCAGGGAATCTGTCTGACTTTCAAATAATTACTGATGTATTACTCTGCTGGAGGCTAGTAGCAAAGAGCAGCTGTGCCCTGTAGACAGAGCCAACTTCTCCCTTTCCCATCCCCCATTTCTGACTGCCTTCCCTGGAGGAAGCCATCTCGCTGTTAAATAAACTAGGGTTGGGTTGCATGACAAACCAAGAGTTCATTGGGAAAATATTTACTCATGCGTAAAGAAGCCCTTTTTAAAACTTTGCTGCTTAGGAAACCATGCGATTTCGTGGGTAATAAATAAAAACAGATTTGTTGCACTACAGTTGTAAAGCTGCCATCTTTTATGAGCCTGGGAAGAGTGACCTTTTTCATCATAAAGCTTTGTCAATTCTGCCCCTGCAACTCTTCTCTTCTTCATATGTGTGGATCATCTGGGCTGTGCTCAGCTGAGAGGTCTAGTCCATAAAAGACAAGGGAGTTAATTATAGTTCTTAGCTTTTTGACAAACTACCTTTCTTTTTCCCACACATTCCTGACCAGTTTTAACTGAAAATTAACATTTCTTGAGTGGCAAAATACCAGTATTGTGGTTAAAAACAGTACTGTAAGAAATCAATACCAAACCATTTCCATTTCTATTGAGTCTGAATCACAGTAACAAGAAGGTTCTTCAATGTCCTCATCTTCAAATTGTGTCCTGACTGTAAAAATAAGAATAAAGGAAAAAAAAAAAAAAAAAAGGAAGTTGACATTTAGGGTGAATATAAATCTTGTTTGCTGATTATTTGGATTCAGTAAGTAACTCTTATCTGGAAAGCTGAATGGATAAATTGTGTAATAATCTAGAAACCTTCACATGGGAAAGGATTTAATAAAGGTGAAAATGCCATTTCCACTTAGAAAGAGAGGAAACAAAAATCCAGAGGAAAGTGAAGAGTGTGAAACATCTGTCTCTGAGCCTAGCAAGTGTTTTTGAAACCTGCACCCTGTGCAGTGAGATTAGATGCTTGTATTTGAGGGATTTAGTTCTTACTTCTCAAAAAGACTATGCTCCTCCCCAAACCATGATTTAACAAAGCAAGTGTGGCACCACATTTTCATTGGAGATTCGTGCCTGGTGTTTCAGTTGTTTGGGAAAGGGATTGAAAAAAGCTAAACAGCCTGTGTTATCAGAAATGGTTTCTATTTCAGCTTGCATCATATGAAAGGAGCCATCTTGTGGTTGTCTCCTTTGAAAATAAAATGTTGCTGTATGATTGCCTTGAAAAGCTGAAGTTTCTACACCTCTGTGATGATTTTTCTTCTGTAGTTTAGAAATGTAACCTTCTGAATAACACTTGACTTTACAAATGTTTTTACTCTGAGAATTTTTTTTCTGTCAGGTCCCAGTTCTACCAAATATTCTGAATTAAAATAGCACATCTGTCTGTTCATACAGGATTAAACTAGATGTGTTTAGTCTGCATTTCGCTGCTAGTCAGTTCATTCCAGTATTTGCTAGTCCTCTGAGCTCAATTCAGACACAGTAATCTGTACTCTAAATTTTGCTTTAAACTAACAATCAACAGCATGTCCTCTGAAATACAGCTCTTGTGATGCTAAGTGATCTAGATCTATATCTATTTATCTAGATATGTCATCTTCATTTTAAATGTGCTTGCTAGGAACTCTGTGCATTCCAGGCACAAGGCATCCCTACCCATTGCTCCTGGACTTCTAACTTGTCTTGGGGAGCCAACATTTAGATGATACAGCAGTCAGATTTTTTATGTCTTTGCTGATACACAATGGCACTTACCAGTTTTAGAGTTTGATAAATCCACACAATTCTGAATAGATGAGCAAATTTATTTTATGTAGATTAGCTCACCGATGCTTGTATCCATTTATTTAGATACATTTTTTTAATCCCCACCAAATAAACTTAGTTAAACACTATAAACACAGGTTTCAGTCATAATGTTTCATGTTCAATTTCCCTAATAACTTTTAGTAAGCTTTTGTATGATTCAGCTTGGGTAGCCATCTGCCTACTGCAGTTGTTAGTAACTAAATGTAATATCTAGGTCAAGGATCACTATAACTTTCTGAAAATATAGAAAAATGTTACAGATTTGATTTGACTGCTTTTTGATATTGATTGGAAGGCAAAAATGTATGGAATCTATATTTCTGGTAAATTTGTGCACATACGACAACTAACAGATAAGTAAAGTCTTACTTTAGACTGTGCCATTTGAGGTTTATTGCATTCCTCAGAGTTGAAGAAAAGATTGTTCTAGGAAAATGCAAATCTGGAATTGGCATTTGAAGTGAGACTAATATTTGTTCCTGCAGAAATGGAAGGTAGACTTTGAGATCTAGGAGAGACAGGATTAGTAACAGTCTTTACTACATCTGGATTGGAAAGACATAAAAAGTATTTTTTTGGGAAAGTATTTGAGACATTGGATTAAAATTAGACCTGATAAAATTTTAAGAGAATACCAATTACTTTTTACTGAAAATATGCATGGGCTCCTTCAGAATATGTTTTCTTTGTTAAGCATAACATTTTAAAAATGAAAATCTGATTTTAAAAAAATACTGAAATAATTCAAGACTTCATACTAAAATTGAAATGTTTTTAAGTTGTTAAATAAGGTGCTTATATTTATTTTCATTTTTTTAATCTCTTACTGATATCTTTACTTTTTCTCCTCAGTTAAGGAGAAGACTTAAAAATTATATTTTTCTTGAGATGGAAAAATTGTTTTCAGTGTCACTCTAAATAAGATCAAACAGTCAGATGACATCTCACTGTCTGAAAAAATTACTTAATTGAATAAAACACCATACTTGTAGAGAACATAAGCAGGGAAATCGAAGGTATCACGCCATGTAGAATTTGGGCATAATCTACCAGTAAGATTGTTTTTGCTCTGCTATAAGCAACAATAATTTTCATGCATCATCATGGATCTTTACTTTCTATTTTAATTACTGCTCTCTATCTTGCATCTAGTAAAGGAGATACAATCCCTGGAATGAAAGACATAGAAGAGGATTGTAACCTATTTCTTGGAAATAGGTTAAACGCAAATGAGTTAAACTATCTTCCCTCCAAAAGTTTTGCTGTTATGACAGTGATGATTTTTCTGAGTGCTGGAATAAGGGAAACAAGATATGTATGTGATTATTTTTCACACAAGTAATCTGCAGCTATATAGGAAAGTAAGTCTTTCAATGTATAGGATTCTGGAGGATAATGGATTGGAATAACAGTTTAAAATAATAGTGGTTAACCTGCCTCATTTCTGTAGCTGTTAGGATGCAGAAAGTCTCCTTTCAAAAATTGAATCTGTGCATCTCTCAAGACATCCACCTGTTACCCAGAACCACAGCTTGACCTCTGTCTCTACATATTTGAGTCATACTAGAAGCAAAAACTTGTTTTTCCTATGTTTCCACAAAAACATATATTTACTTTGGTGAAACTGAAATAATAGATTCAGATTCATAGATCCAAACAGATGTAGTTGTGGAACTTTTTTATGAAAAGGCATATAAAAGTCCAGAAATTTGGCAATTGTAGCATATTCAGAGGAGAATAAACACACATTCTAAGAAATGTGGAATATAAAGAAGTTAAAAGAGGATCAAATGCAAGAATGGACTGCTTGGAAGTAACTACTTTTCTAAAGTATTGCATTCTCTCTAATTGCTAAACTCTATGAAAGCTGTTGAAAAGTATACTAATTTAACAGAACTGATCAGAATTGGTTAGAATTACCTGGATTCAGCTTCCAGAAGTTTCTTGTTGCTAAGTGAATTTGTAGTCATAGATACATTTCTTACCTAGGTCAGCACTTCCATATTAATAAACAAGAAGTCAAGTAAGATTTTCCCTAGGAATAAATCATTGCCATCCACTGTTTATGGAAGCTTTTAGCAGATCAGCCTTAGAGTTACCTTTGTCCAGATTTTTTTGTGTCTGTTAGCTAGGATTTCGCTGAGTTGGCAATCGGAAATTGTGTTATTCAAAATAGTAAGGGGAGCATTTTTAAACTATTTTGTGAAATAATTAAATGGCAGAATCTGGAAAAGAATGTTGTAATGCTGCAATCTGGAAATTCGTCCAAAAATTAAACTATTTGTCTCCCTGCTTCTCTTTGCACCTTGACATATTAAATGAGTGTGTAATTTACTTGACTGAAATCTTTCGCTTCAGTAGTAAACTCCTGATTTGCTAAAAATAAAATACTTTTGACATAGAGAGACATTTCAAACATCTGTGGAGGAAAATGAGCTTTATCTGTGCTCTGAGAAGTTTACAGACATTATGTGCATGGTACTGAATATTCAGTGTGATAGTCTGGTGGAAGTTAATCAGTGATATTTCCTGTGAATTCACCTTCAGATGAATATTGTCTCTTTTTGTCGTTTACTTTGGTATTATATTATAACAATTGAATATTTGTTCCTTTTTATAAAACTTTAATCTTGAGAAGTATAGTAAAATTTTACCACATCCAGCAGATGCTAGACATCATTTAAAACAGCTAAATGCTGCTAAAGCATTATTGTACACCCTTGGTTCTTGCAGCCTGTCTTTCACTAGTGCCATCTCTTCTGCAATGTCTAAGTCCAGGTTCTGATCTGATTGGAATCGTTAATTTTTACTTAACTCACCAAATTACAGAACAGCTTTGAACTGTTAGCTTTATTTATTAGATTGGTGATTTTACTGTATAAATCTGTGCTAGTGATAACTATTTGGCTGGACTGAAGAAATGGTTGTAGACCAAGTGCAGCTGTGTAGAAAGTGACTGCAAAGACCTTGCTTTATGTGCAACTTCTGTACGTTTTCCTCGGTCTGCTGGGCGTATCAGAGTACTTTCTGAAATAACACAGTTCTCTGCAGGAAGTACCAAGAGTAAATGCTGGCTTGAAAGCAAAAGCTTTAGGCAGAGCAAACCAACATGGCAGCCTGGAAGCCTCTCCATGGAGTAGTTTTTATTCTATGAGATGCTGTCTAGCTGGCCTTAGTGGCAACATTCTTGTACCAAAATATCCTAACATGCAGATATTCTTTTTACTGACCCATCTTTCTGACAGGTACAGACATTTCAGGGAGAAAAGATATATCTTGTTTAGTCATGGTGTTGCCATTCTGAAGGTGTTTCTGAAATTAGACCTAGCAAGTTGTATGAAGCATCTTACAAGGAAGCTTAACCGCAGCCATTATTTATATCAATATAAAATAGTGGTGTAACCCCAAAGGAATGGCAATGTGTTATTTTAAGCAACCAGACAGGACATGAGAGGCTGTCTGATATCATACATTGGCATAAAAGTTGATGCTGAAGATCTTTAGCCATACCAGGTTTTGAAATGACAGATAGTACCATGTCTAAAATGTGTTATCTTTTTTGAAACACACATAGTTTTGTCCATGCTTAGAGAATAATTGTCTGCTAATCACAGTAATGAAATGAATGACCAAACTTGCAAATCGGCTTTGACTTTCAAGCATTTGAGAAGCTGAGGAATATCCAAGCAGTTTGGATACCAGCCTGTATTATGGTAGAACAGGTTTGGTTCATCCACTACTTGAGGTTTTTTATGTTGTCCCGGATAAGACATACTGGTCCAGACCTACAAAGACTCTTGCTCCCATTTGTAGCAGCTGAAACCCTCTTTAAATAGCAGTTACCTCCTTAAAACCTCCTGTGGGTCTGCACCTAAATCCATATTCATTGGGAAAATAGTCTGGGAGAACTGCTGGGACTCCATTGTTCCACAAGGTTTGTGGGGCTAAGTATAATTTATGTAAAGTCCTGAGCTACTACCAAGGACATAGAAAGAGAAGAACATAAACAGAGGCTTACAAGTTTCTATAATACATCACCCATGAAAGCATCTTTGATACTAAAGCTGTAATATAGTTATTTCAAAAGGCATATTACCACTGGAATAAAAAAACCAAACATACCAGACAAAACCCCAAAAGTACAAGCTATAAAACTTTTGAGAAATGCTTTGGGTTTTTTTCTCAATGAAACTGTAGGAAAAATAAAGTCCTGTGTGTGAATAAGAGCCATTTGGCTCAAATAACCCCAAAATTTGGTGCTATAAGCAAATTAGTATTGAAAGAATTTGAGGCTGTTGTGATACATAGTTATGCAGAACAATAGTTCTTTGCTTTCTGTATGTGTATCATTACATTATTTTTTTCACACATTTCACACGTTTTAATGTCTTTTCATAGCTTAATACAATGTATGATTTGCATTCAAGTTACATATATCATAACCTAAACAATTATTTGTTCACCTGTACATCAGAATCAAGCAGGAGTATTCCTCACTATTAAAAATAGTTTCTGATTTTTTTTTAATGTGTGGACTTGAGCTTGTGGATTCTTGCTCTCTCGCCAGGTGATATCTATTTTCCAAAGGACAGGAAGCACTGGCATGTTTTTGCCTCTTCTAAAAGTATTTCTGCTGCCTTTTGAAGGGAACAATGTAGGTGACTAATTACTAGCACTGACCTCACTGGAGCTAGGTCAAGGCCCATCAATTTGAGAAGTACCTATATCATAAGATATGTGATGCCTTTTTCCCCAGCATCACCCCTGGCTCGTTGAGGCAAATTCAGCATACTGGATCCATAACCATTCTCAGGGGAAGGCAAGGAACAAATCTGCTGTTTTAAACTGCTCATTCTGACTTGGGTTAGCCCTCCATTGAAAGCTGCACTATATAGAAGCCAAGGCACCTCTTTGGGTATGAAAACATCCAAGGTTAGATGATGTAGTGCTCCATCTAAATCAGTTTATAGAGCAAGTGTATAATGTTTTTGACGGTACTAGACTGAGGAATCAAGTTCATCCATTGTAGAACAAGACATATGATAAAGGCAGCAACAGGACCACAATGTTGAAAATCACTGCCCTGCCACTCTCTTTTAGCCTTGACCAAAGACCAAGATCTTTATGATTCATTGTCAATGTCTGTTCTACCTTCAATTTTGACTAAAAGGAAAAAAAAAAGAGGATTCTTGCCACTGTCTATGTTTTTAAATATTCTAGACTAAATGTGCTGAGATGTGTGACCTTGGAAGTTAAAGTTATGCATGTACCATGTGTATTTGGAACCTTATCTGGGAGTCTGTATACTTTTCAAAATGTATAGTGCTTGAGATGAAAAGAAAGTATATTTAAACTTTTCAGTTTTGGGAAAAAGCCTAACTAAAATAGGAATATGAGTCCGTAAATTCACTGGGGAATTCTAAGGATGGTTGCTAATCAGGTCTACGATGAATTTAGGAGCAGAGCTCTTAAAGGGAGATGTAGCTAGCAGACACTTTGGGAATGGGCACAATGCCGGAGTCTCAAACATATAGGATGTCTCCTGAAAATGAGAATCAGGAAGGAAAATACTAATGATATTTTTCAGCCTGACTTTATATTTCTCACCTATAGCCACTCCTTTGGACTATTCTGACCAAATGCTAAAAAGCTCTGCCAGGGAACTTACGTAATAAGTCCCATTATTTGAGTTTAATCCAGCAGTTTAGATTTGGGACATACTTAGCTATTTCATAGAAGCGTTAGCTCAATTTTATTCAGATTTTCCATGGTTTTACTGCCAGGCAGTTCAACTGAAAGTAACTCAGTTTTGCCCTGTGTCTTATGTTGTGGGAAAGAGGCCATAACTGCCAGGAGTTCCTATGAGGCTTTATGATGTTTTTTCTAATACAGATGTAATTCTTGCACAATATAGGTGTTCTGGTATCACCTGGACTCTACAGTTACTATTATACAGATGGCATGCTGCTGGGAATGTAAATGGGAAAGCCTGTTGTTCAGAACTACATATTTGTAAGAGCAGTGTGTTAAGAATAGGAGCAGTTAGGGTGCTGAATCACAAGTGGTGAGGCTCATCTAGTGATGGCATCTGGTGACACTTCCTGCTCCCAGCTGTCCTTTCCATCTCATGACATGCCATTTTCCACTCTCAGTGCAGAGATGGCTTAGCTGTTCAATGTAGCAGCTGCTGAATTTCTTTAATTTGCAGCCAAGCATATTAAGGTAAGCCCGAATAATATTTGGCTTACCTTAAAACTAAACTAAATTAAACTGCTCTGACTTCAGCAGAGCTGTTCTGTAGTACTTCAGCAGCAGTTTTCCAGCTGACACACAGCTGCAACCAAACAAAAATCTTAGGCGAATGGGCGAGATGAGTTTTATCAATGTCTTCAATGGACTCATATTGTTGGATGGAAAAAAGGTTGTATCATTATTCTTTGTTGAGAAGCTCAGGAACATTTCCAGGCTCTTTGGTGTGGGTACATGCCTTAGCCTTAACCCAGCTACACATTCTGATGCAGCGCACATCCAGGACAAGTCATCACTGATCTTGAATGAGAACTCCTAGACCAGGAGTCAGCTCCAGACTCAGAGCTCAGTTTAGATGTCTATGGTGTAGATTTCTACGTGTGATGTATGTGTTTAATGCACAGGAGTCAGTGAATGCAGTCAATAGGTCTCTGAGACGAGTTTTGTACCTTGTTGGATTATATCCTCTCCTTTCATTCACCATTCCAGAAACAGTCACTGTATCATACTCATCTCTCTGTTTCTGTAGGTGCTAATGACTCCTGGATGATCTCCCTCTTTTCTTCATCAGTTTTCCTCTGCTCCATTTGCTGGTAATATTTTTCAAATCTAGTTTGGATGTAACTGCCAGAGACTTAGTATTCTCTTGCAGAAATCTTGTGAATGTTAGTAGTTTGAATAGTGTTTGCTCTGCATTATGGGCTCAACTTCAAGATATGCTGATAAGCCTACAAGCAGAAGATAGACAGCCTGCATCATTTGGTGTCCCTTGTCTCACACACAAACTACCATGTGTCTCACTGAATCAATAAGATTTGATTAAGGGTACATAATGGCTTGTTCTTTTTTCTGTCTTTCACACGTGTGAAAAGGCATTATCTTATTAAACTTCCGTTGTGCCTTTTCCTCCAGTGTTCTCTGTAAGAGCACAGCTATTGTATTGGGGTAAATTACAGTGAGTCCTTTGTGGTTACTCTTATCCCTTGGTGACTTTGTCTGCCGTGAGGTTGTCCATATACCCAGAGCACCTACAATTTTCTTTCAATATTCCCATCATCTTAATACTGAAAGAATTCTCCATAGATCTGTGAAGTGTACCCTTATGCTGACCATTGTTATGTTTCCCTTCCCTTTCAATACTTTCCAGGGTTTTTCATTAGTTTGTCTTTTTAATGCTGCTCTTAACAAGTGTGCCTGAGATTAAAGTGAAGCATCGTTCAGGGAGAAAAGGGCTTCTGGTGAAACAGATGTCACTTAAAGGACCATATATCCCTTTCTTTTGGCAACCAGCACAGATTCTGGCTAACATCAGTGGGCATCCTGCCCTCCAGCAGATGGTGAGAAGTGTGGAGAGCCAAAAGCCCATCTACGAACATGGAATATGTTGAAGAGTTTATGTCTCAACAAATGTTGAATGAGCTTTTTTAGTCTGAACTTCTGTGCCTGCAGCCAGTCTAGAGTAAAGGAGAGCTTTTTAACAAAAGAATATTCTGCATCAGCATATTGCTGCTCCAGTGTTTAGAGCAGATGATTGTTATGGGAGGTTTGGGAAAGGGAGATCATGAAGTAATCAGCATATTAGAAGAGTGACTTCATTTATGGCTTCTTTCCATTGGGAATACCTAGTAAGAGACCAAAATGCAGTGTTTATGGTTCAGCTGTTTCACAGAATTAGTTCAGAAGTTGGAAAAATATGAAGTATAGTTGCTCAAATAAAGTTAGGTAGCCTTAGAACAGAATTTCACATGTGTTTTAATAGAAAGTCTAACTTGTTTTAGTGGCTTAGTCATGTTTGCCAACAATTTTGAGAATCAGGGATGTTTTTGATGTCACAAAACTGTCTTGCAAAATACAGAAGTTATCACACAGATCAGTGAGAAGTTTGTGTGGCTTCTTATAGTCATGCTTAGGAACCTTCTGGTTCTTTGGTTTTTAGGGTAAAGGCAGTGACCTATACTACTGTAGTCGGGCCAGGAAATTTGTATTGCAACAAGTACAGATATACATAATTAGGTCAAGGCTTTTGCCTTTAATTTTCCTGCAGCTAAAAACACTAATATACAGACTGTACTGTACACGTGGTTTGTCTTTACTTGTAGGTGTTGAATCCCTACCCATCTGAACTTAAATATTGAGTAGATTTAAATCAGTTGCCTGGCATGCTAGATGAAGGAATAGCAAACTGTGATAAACACAAGAAATTTGTGGTCCCCACAACCTTGGTCAGAGAGTGAGAAAACCAAGTTTCTTGTGAGACTCTGAACATCCTAGCCCAAACAATGATAACTTCCAGTCTAAACAACCTGCAGGTGCTGTTCTTTCTTACTTTCTATCTTCTTCTGCTAAGACGTTGAGCTAGCTAGCCAACCAAGTAGAATGTATTGATTAAGTGACCAATCCGATCCATCTGGATCAGAACAGTGTATAAATGGCCATCTGGAACAGTGTATAAAAGAAGTAGATGTTGTAGTAAAAGTAGAGATTCTGCAAGACCCAGCCTTTGAGTGAGTGTCTTTTGTTATTATAATGACAACAGAAATTTGCTGGATAATATTGAGAAATTGATGGAGATTTACCTGAGTCAAACAACTCAGCTGCAGACTCCGTGTGTTTTGTGCATCTTTGTAGGGGAGAACTGACTTAAGCTTTGAAGGAAAACAGAGGCAGGTATTAAAGAACTGTGAGGGACACAGATGAGAAGATGAAGGAGCTGGCTTCTTGTTTGCTGTACCCTCAGAAGAATGTTACAGGTGCTTCCATGCCTTGGAGCATGAACCAGAACAAAGAGAGGCAACAGGCAGTCTGTACTGCTCACCATCAGTGCATTCAGGCTTCTGAAGATTGCCTTTGTTGTGGCAAAAGGGAAAGTTTGTCTTTAGGGAGTTCATGCAGAAATGAGACCAAATGCAACAAAAATTTGGTAGTGTATGCACGTTCCTATGAAGGCTTGTCTAGAGACTGTTGGAATTGTTCACCGAAAAGTTGTAATACACAGCTATGAGGTAATAACGATTTTCACTCACTATCAAGGCTGTTTTGGTGACTGAGGGATAACAAGTCTCATTGTCATTTACCCATACTTTTTGGGTTCAATTGCATCCTGCTTTCACATCGATTCTCCCTTACACTTTTTTGTTATAATTCGTGTTTTAAATGCTTTCATTTTTAGAGTGGCCAAAATCATATACTTTGGGTTTTTTTTTTTTAAACTTGATTCTCTATAGATGTGTTATTTCACTGCATACACGTTTCTATAGCTGATGATTATAAGGGCAATCCCTGAGCGAGCTCACTAGCAATGTGTATTCAGTAGTACTTCTCATTAGTTGGTTCATAAAAGCATAGGGTTTTTTTCAGTTCTTTGTACATTGTACTGGAGTGAAGTGTCCCATGAACTCAGTACCAGCTTTCTTGTATTTACCAGCCTGTTTTCTATTCTTTTAGCTCAGCTAAAAATCACTGTGATTACTAGCTGATGCACAATCTCATGAGCAACATGAGATTTGCTTAGTAATAGCATTTTACTTAAATAATGAAACTCACAATGGAGTTGAATTATGGTGCTTGCTCCAGAAGTATTTTCAAGTTCTTTGTCTTTCTAATATTTAAAGGACACGTGGCAGGTGTAAGAAGGGGGAGGACAAAGCCTAACTCTCTAGGTAGAAAAGTATGTCTTTGTGTCAGCACTATGAAAAAGGCCCAATCAGGGACCTAATCAAGAGACTGCAGAAGCTAAAGGCTCTCTGTGATCCACAGGCCTGGCATGGGGCTATTGTGTACTGGTGTATAGTTGAGGGATTGTGTTTGCTATTCTTATGGAGCCCTGCACAGGGTATGAATAGGAAAATGGAGGCCAGTGCCAGTTCCTGTTAATTTTTTTTCTGTACAAAAATCTATTAGCGATTTGCCATGCACCCTGAAGTCCTACTGTCATGTGGGCTTGTTTCCTGGCCGTGTCTCTGCCAAGATATTTTCACCATCTTTTGTTCATTATCCTTTCCCAGCCCACGTGCTGCACCTGTGTGCTTTTGAACTGCTTTATGCATCTGGAACTGTTTGTCATACCCTGGTCAGTAGTTTTTCTCTCTTGGGAAATCTGTCTCTCCCTCCCATATGAGGAAATCTGGCTGTGTTCCAGCCTGCTTGGAAGCATGGCTTTGCAGAATGAAGTGTGCACCCATGAATACCGAAGTGAGTGCTTAAGTAAATCTCCAGAATAAATCTCTGTGTGTGTTACCTGGGTGAGGGCTGAGTGACAAATCAGATGATTATGGAGCCATATTTCACAATTCAACAATTACCTGCTACCAGATCTGAATCCACACAGCTTTTAAGATGTGTTAATTTTTTTTCTTTTTTTGTTATGCCAGAAAGGAAGAGCTTTTCATCCTCATTTACCAATCTAACATAAATACTACCATCATTAATAGAGAAATTAATAGGTTTAAGTTACAGGAAAATTAATCCGATAGTTCTTCATACTCCTGCCACGTCAATAGAAGGACTCTATTGATTTTTAGTTCTTAGAACACACACATCACAAGCTGCAGAGAAGTCCAGTGTCCATCTACTGCCTATAGGAGTGCTTTAGCCACTGGGCTATAGGACGAGTTGAGGGCTAAAGAATTAATTGCTCTAGTTGAAGCTTGGCCAATATGTGACATGGAAAACTTCAGGAGAATCTCAAGTGCTATATCTTCAACTTGGGGACAGTAGGAAAAATGGAATATTAGATTCAAATTTACGTGACTTTTGCATGGAAAATAAATCTAAATATATAGGAGCACAGCCCTGCCTTTTTTCTCTACTTAAAAGCTTCTAGTTTATCAAATTATCATGCAGGCATTCAGTGAGCAAATGTGTCATGTCAGTGAACAAAAATTAATTAAATGTATTTATGCCTGTTACCATGGTTAATTCTACATCCTTATTGCAGAACTGCTGGGAAAATTAGGAGATTATTGGCATGGTTGATTTTTATTCTACATCTAATGTGTAATACAGAATTTTGCTTTCTTATTTGTGAACAGAACAGTTGGAACTTAGCGTGGACTTGGCAGAGCCAACAGGCACTCCTATCTCATGTTGGTTTGGTCTCAAGTAAATGCTTGAGTTAGAGGATTCACAGTTGCTAGCCTTCATGGTTCTAGTGCAACTTTTGTTGTTTTCCTTAAGATTTCAGCCTTTTGTTGAGCTTCAGCAAAGCGTTCAGCATAGTTTTCTTCAGCCTTCTCCTGCACGGAGTGGCAAGTGACTGCACGGGTGGTCTGTGAGGTGGATATGAAATTGGCTAAGAGGTGGCACTCAGAGGGTGGTGATCAATGGTTTGTGCTCAGGCTGAAAGCCTGCCACAAGTAGAATTCCCTAGGGATGAAAATAGGGCCCCATGCTATTCAACATCTTCATAAATGATCTGGATGATGGGGTTGAAAGCAGCCTCACCAAGTTTGCTGGTGACACCAATCTGGGTGGTTGAGATGGGCGTGTCAGTAGAGAAAACCATCTCACACAGGGGCCTGGCCAGGCTGCAAGAGTGAGCAAGCAAGAACGATATGAAGTTTAATGAAGTGTGGCTGGGGAGCAGCCTTGCTGAGAGAGCCCTGGGGCTGCTGGTGGACACAAACTGAGCAGGAGTCAGCAGTGTGCCACTGCAGCAGCCAAGGCACGTCGGATCCCGGGCTGCATCCGCAAGGCTGTGACTGGCAGAGACAAAGACACGATCATCCCACTCCTCTTAGCACTTGTCTGGCTGCACCTGCAGTGCTGTGTTCAGTTCTCATCCCCACAATTCCAGAAAGTGGCAGACAGACTGGAGAGGGTCCAAAGGAGGACCACAGAGATGATCAAAGGGCTGGAGAACCTGCACAGCAAGGAAAGACTGAAGCAGTTAGGTCTCTTCTCCCTGGAGAAAAGAAGGTTTGGGGGGCATATCATCACAGTATTCGAGTAAAAGCTGCACCAGGAGCGGTTTCATCTCCATATAAGAAAGAAATTTTTTACAATGATAACAATCATTCCCTGGAACATCTTCCCCAGTGTTGGAAGTTGAATCTCCACCACTGGAGATTTTCAAAATGCTATTGGACAGGGTGCTAGATAATCTCATCAAGGCTCCCTTTCATCATGATGTTGGGCCAGGCAATATATTGAGGTCACTTCTAATGTGGGATGTTTTGTGATTCTATTATTGTTTAAAAGCCTGTTTTCCTTTAAATGAAAACAAACTTTTTGGTCTTAGGTATCAGAGTGTCTTGAAATGTTAAAAGTAATGAGATAAGAGCCTTGGAAGGCAAAAAAGGCAGCTGAAAATTAATTATTGTAAAGCAAATCTGAAACTTTTTGCAAGCCAACCCTCTTCATATTTGAGGAATCAGTTCAGAACTTGTAAAGGCATAGAATGTTCGATATTGTGAAAAGCCTCTCTTTGGTGCAGTTGGTATTAATAATTATTGTGTGGATAACTGAACTGGTACCCCAAGTGGCTTGCTAAGCTACCCTCTAAATTCTTGAGTTTATGTTCCTTGGCACCAAGAAGAAATTTTTCTTCCTTTCTTCAGAAATGCTTATGTTTCCTGACCTTCTGCTGTCAGTTTAATTATCTCCTCCTCTACTATATTTCTAATATTCTACTGTAGTACTAATTATGTAATCTTATTAATTTTTAAAAAAATTTTCAAATATTCAGAATTTTCAAGAAATCATGTTTCTCTGTTCTGAACTACTACCTTTATGAATGCATCTCAGCTTTCATTGGACATAAAATACCTACACATTTCAGTGTCTGAGGAAATGCTTGAAAATATGGCTGGAGCACACTCTAGAGGCTCAAAATTTCAACGGCAGATAAATTACCCCAAATTTATTCATATAGCAGATCTCAGGATTTTGAAGCCAATCCCATGATTTTTAAAGCTTTTTTTTTCATTTCTAATGAAGATTTGAAGCAAGATTTGTGAATACTATGGATTTCTTCATCTCCCATTCCTTCAGAGAAATATATTTTATTACTCTTAATCTGCTGACAGGGAGCTGGGTTTTTCTATGTTCTGCTAAGTCTTATATCTAGGTCAAAGATGGATGACATTCTGCCAGTTCATAGAGGTGCTGATATTATTTCTGTCGTGTTTTGCAAACTAGCAAAATTTTACCTTGGTAGATTTTATAAAATAATTGTGTCCTGAAAAGGACAAATGCTGCACTTTATAGAATTGTTTGGAGGACCAAGATAAAATTATAAGTAAGTAAAAAATTCTAAACAGGTCTGTGGATGTATAAGGTTGTATAGAATTTATTATGCCACTTGAAAAGGGTCCCTACCCTACATGGGAGACTTTGTGTTCTCTGCTATTTTACATCATGTTACATGACTGGAAAGCTTGCATGAAGGCTAGGCAGAGCAAGCTTCCTAAAAGTCCTGATTTACATGTTGTTTCAAATAATCCACATGCCTATGCATCTTCACTTTGCAGATATTTTTTTATCTGTATAATATTTCCAATTAAATGTGAAGCTCTTGAAGTGTAGCAAAAGGATTAGTGCGTTTTTTTTTACTGCAGGCGCTTTAGGACCATATTTAGTAACAGGTTCATGTTACTCTCTTGAAGGATGGTGCTAAATGTCCAGTTGAGTGACCTAGACAGCTGAATGCTGTCACTGTATCTGAGCAGCAATTTGTGGAGTCATTCATGATGTTTCTAACCTGTTAAATAGGCAGCTATCAACACTGTGAAATTTTTGTTATTATTTTCAGCTATTTGTTTAACATACATGTTGCCTGCTTGGATTGTGTTATCATATACTATTTTATGCTGACACCCTAGAGCCTCAATGGTGAATCGAACTCAGGCATCCCTGTCTGGGTATGGAGCCTACATGCAGTAATCACAAGACCTTTCTTTTTTTAAACTGCAGTTGCTGTCTCTGTTCCCACTTCTCTGGCTAGTCATTGCTTCGTTACACAGAAAATGTGCCCTCCAGTCTTCTGTCCTACATTGGCCTTGCTGCTTATTTGAAGAATTTGGGGCAGGTTCAGGCATAACCAGTAGCAGCCCTCCTGGGTGCAGGTTTCAGGAATGTGCACCCTGTCTGCAGAGGAGCTGGCCTGGCATGGAGCCACTAGGCACACTCTTGCTGTGAATACTGTGCAAGTGCTCAAGACCTGAGGCTGTGGTCCAGGCAGCTGAGGGATGTGCTGATTCACCATGTCCATGCTGGAGCACGGATTCCTGATCTGTAACCCGTGAGCTAACATTTACCTTTGGAACAGGTGGCTGGTGGTTATTTTCTCTAGTTGGTAGAGAGCCTTTACACTTTGGAAATTGTCTGAATGACTGTTCAGGCCTGTGAACTGCTGTGACTGTAGTTACCAATCCCTGGCAGAAACCACGCAGCTTAAAATCAGGGCTGAAAAGACAGGGGTAAACTAGAAAATGCATCTGAGTGAATCTTGTCCCTAAAAGGTATGGACCACTACAAAAAAATAAAATTTTTGATTCAAAAATTTCCCTGAATTCTGGCTTATAATTTGAGAAAGCCAAAGTATTTTCATTTGAAAACTTAAGGAAAATTTTAAAAACTTCTACTATTTTTTGTTAAAAAGGAAATTTCAAGGCAAATTTGTACATGGTCAGTGTCACACTTTTCCATCAGAAGATAGTTCTGCTAATCTTACTGGACAGTTTTCAAAAGCAGACCAAATAACAAGTTTTTCTGCTGACCAAAACATACAGTTTCTTTTTAAAAAGAAATTTAAAATATTTTTTTAAGTGGCTATGGCATTCATTAGCATTTGATCCTTTTTAGCATTCTGCATCCCTTAAAATCCTGAGTTTGTCTGAACTCTGGTTATGGAAATGGTGTGGGCAGTACAAACTACTGACTTCTGTGTGCATGTGTAGTCAAATTCCTCCAGGCAGAAAAGCTTATATTTCAACAGTAACTACCAGCAATGACAAAAGAAAAAGAGGAAAAAACCCACAGAGGATAAGTAAAGTGTATACAGAAGATGGAGAGAGCACCAAGCAAGAGAGTAGGAAATGTACCATGTGACTGGAGTCAGAGTGGGAATGATTTTTCTTGGGGTTTGACCCTCAGGGCTGGCATTTGAGCTTGAGCCTTCTCTTCAGTTACTGATTTTGGTGCCTAGCTCTGATGCTGGGAAAGACATCTAAGGCAGTTTATATATACCATATATAAAATGCTACTTTCCAGCTAAATAAAAGTTATTCATAGCTGTATATGACAGAGTATTCTTAAGGAAGACATCATCCATACATTTTCTTTCAGTGAGTTTGCTATGACTCTATGGCTCTTATATTTTCAAAAATTGTTCATGATTGTAGAAATGCAAATAATGTTAAATAATGTTTTCTTCTTGCACTACTTTATGTGTGCAAACAGTACTGCCATATATATATATATATGTAAAGCTAAAGGCTAGGGAAAAGTCAATTGGGAGTGGACTTATTTCTTATCTGGCAGTTTAAAATAATGTTTATTCATATACCACTTACAGTAAGTCTTGAGAAAGATTATTCTTTTTATCAATCTAATTTTAACAATTACAAAATCAGTAGGTTTATTTGATTGTTAGTTATGCTTGATTATTTTTTAAGATCTTCACATAAATAGGTTTTGTTTAACTACTATTCATTTGTTACAGGTTAGCCTTCAAATACACTTATTTTTAACTGCTTGCAAAAATGATTTGTTCACTGCTAAAGTAGAGGAGGACAATTACACTACAACAGAATTAAGAGAATCATGCAGCAGCTGTATTATTTTGAGCTACTGTTGCATGCATGTATGTGTAAAAAATCAGTGTGGACAGAATTCTCACTGTCTGAACAAAATTTGTATATATTGAGCAGTGTGAACTCCGCAGTTAGGGAGAGCCTTTCAGCACCAGAACGTGACAGGAAGGAGAAGCCGCTTCTGACAGAGACACATGATGAAATTAATTCCCCTTCATTGAGCCCATCTTACTGGTAAGGGGAGGCACTGTAAGAGTAACTATTAAGAGGCACTGCTAAGAACATCAGTGAGCTCAGTATACTATCCTTTTCAGCTTTTGTGATTTTATTAGACATCTGGATGAGGTAACCTCTTGAAATAGCTGAGAGGAAGAGAAAGGAAAAAAGATGCTGGTTGCCTAACATCATCCTGCTAAAGAAATCCTATACTGTCTTGCTAACACCAAGAGGTTCATTTTGAGTTGCTGTTTTCTTTATCATGAAAGATATGTTAAAAATTTGGGATTTTTTTGTTTTGTTTTCTTTCCTTGCATATTCTTGAAGAGTAGATCAGAGATATTTTTGTGAATGCAGCTTCTTGTCCTGGAAAATCATATGCAATAAACATAACTGTTTCAGTCTTTCTGTTCTTTAGTGACCAAAGAGAAATCCTGTTTTATGCCTGCGTTTTCAGACCAGAAGTGAGAATGATGATTATTTAGCCTGACATTCTCCACAACACAGGTCATGTCTCAAATCAGAACCACGGAGGTTTCGCTTGCTAAGGGGATGCTATCTCATCTGCTTATTCAATACTGAGTATTAAAATGCTTTGAGCTTATTCCTGTATATATATATATTTTTTTTTTAATGTCAAGGTGATTACTATGAATTCCCATAAGCAAATACTATCACAAAGAAAGACTAGCTATTTCTCTCTAAAATTCATTGATTACTGATCTTTAATTTATAGCTGTAATTCTAGTTCAGATTGTATTCCAGATTGTAATTTAGATTTAGGGGATTTTTCATGGTTTTTTTTTAATTGTCTGATATATAGAGGTTTCTGTGTGAAATCATTTGGCTTGAAAGGACATCGAAGTTCATCTAGTGCATCTTTTTGTTGCCAGGCAGGAACATATGTAGATATATCCCTTCTGACAGATACTGGTCTAGTGTTTTCTTAAAGGTTGCTAACAGTGCTAAGGTTACGGCACCTCTCCAGAAAACCTGTAAGGACATTTCTCTGTGTCCAATCTGAATTTGCCTTGCTGCAGTTCCTTTTCATTGCATGTACCACACACACGAAAAACACATTGTTTCTATATGGTTTGCAATAGCCCTTCTATGTATCTGAAGATATGTTCCATCCTTTTGCATAGGTAATAAATTTTGTGTGCTGTGCTTTGTTTCTGCCTTGCATTCTCACTTTCCCCTTGCTATTATCAGTACCTTCATTAGCACATGTATCTATTGTTATTCTTACTGTTCTTTCACTTTTGATTCAAGTACTTGGAGTTACAATCTTCACAGTAAGTAACTCCTTGATAGTGAAACATCAATACTTGCTATTGTATTTTATCTAAATTATTTTATTCACTGGTAAAGACAAAAGATTTCTAAGGTCAGTACAACAAAAAATTTTTGCTAAGTCATTAGCAAAACCTAAATGTTTTATTCAGTGTTTTTTAGAGACTGATTTCCATTTTCAGCTCTCCAGAATGAAAAGCAAGTAAGTACAGGTATCCCTTCCACTTGTCTCTGTTTACAGGATGTGAGACCAGACAATTTAATGCAGCTGCCGTTCCTTCCTTAGAAACAGCTTTGTGCAGCAGGGCTATATATCTTGCCCCTCAGAAAGCTTTAACTTTGAATTAGCTAGATGGTCTGTGCTACCAGCTGGTGGAGGGTCTGAGTAGTCTGCCCCTAGAAGACGGCTCTTGCTGGGCAATAGAAAGACAAACCTGGATCAGTTCACCTTACGAAATCCAAGAACAGCATCATGGAATAGCTTAGGTCAGAAGGAAACTCTGGAGGTCTCTAGTCCAGCTGCCAGTCCAGCAAGGCTTATAAAGGACATTTTCTAGTGAGTTTTGAGTAAGTACAAGCATGTGGTCTCCTCTACATGAGGTAACAGAGAGCCAGGTGTTTTCCAGGTGGAGCAAGCCCAGCTTTTCCAGCCTCTCCTTTTGGATGGTGTGCTTCAGCCCCTGGACCATCTTTGTGGCCTTGTGCTGGATTGGCTCCAGATTGTCAGCAAGTCCCCAGTGCTGAGGTGCCCAGAGCAGAAGGGACGCCTCCAGAGGGAGCCTCTCAAGTGGGAATAATGACCTTACAAGCAAGAGAGGAAAAAACCACAGCAGCCGAACTGGCTACTTTGTGAGTTCTCAAGGCAACAGGGGGTTGATGTAGATGAGATAAAATTTTTGTATGGATTTAGAAGTTTTTTTTCCCCCCTTTGCTTCAGGCTGCTTATATGAGTTTTCTTCAAAACAATATTTTTGCTTAGCCCCCATATGTGTAGCTTGTATTTAGAGTTCAGCATCACTTTGAATGCCTCTCTCATAAAGTCTTTTCCACTTCTTGCTGCCAGTGCCCCACACTTCCTGTGTGTTTAAACAGATCATGGTACCTAATGACCAGATGGGATATGGATCCATTTGTAGGCTTGCGTTGTCCAAAGCCTTTAAAGGAAACGCTGTCTGCACATCTCATTTGCTTCTAGAATAAGTTTCAATATTATTAATGGAATATTCAGATTATTTGCAGCATTCCTGCTGTCAGTGTATTTATACCTCCCTGCCTGAGTGGAAAGCTGAGGTTTAATTGTGCTGTGGTCAACAAACTCACCCTTATTTTGGGAGCTCAACGGGCTGTCATGGAGGGACAGTTTCCATTTCATCAGAGCACATCCTGTGTAAGTGAGATAACTCAATCATGAGCATATGTTGGAGGAAGTACCGTTGCAGCACATTGAGGTTTTTAAATTTATTTTTAGACCTATGACTAAAGGGCAGTGTCGAAGTTCATAGTCTAAAAGTGAATATTTTGTGACAGCTGTCTTATTTTTAGGTCTCTTAACTTGAAACAGGATTTCTCTTGGCTTGGATGGTGATCAGAAATACATACAGCCATGATTTTCAGTAAACAATTAAATGCCTTTGTCAAAGCTAAATTTGCTTATGTGAGATTCTAGTGTTTACAAACCTAGTAAAAGAACAATATTTGACTACAAAAAGTGGAAATCTTTCAAAGTTTGTTTGCTTAGTTTTTATTTTCGTTCTGGAACAGGAAGCTAAATTATAGCCAGCTTTGTAGTCCTGCAGGCATGAGGTACCATTGTTTCTCTTTCTTATTTCATTAGGTTATTTGGCTGTAAATTAAATGTAAAAATATGTATATTTCAGATAACCTATACTGTTTAATAAATACACCCCTAAAATGTACCTTGAAATAAAGCAAATTATCTTGTGCTTTGCAAATTAAAAGGTACAAACCAAGTCTTAAATAAAAGTGTCTTGGGCTCAAATTTTGATCTCTTTATTTTGTGGAACAGTATCTGCTCCTCAAACAGTCCTGCTGTGTGTCTTTGAGTAGTAAAGCCAATCTCCATGTGACTATCCCAGCCTTGTAACACAATATTCAATTATGTTTCATTACTACTACAGAAGATCTGCTCTTACAGTTGTTAAGGCAAAGATGTCAGTGTGTTTATCTAGGATTGAATAAAAAATATGGGATCACTTTGTGGCTGCTATTGTTTAAATTGAATACATTACAGTCTGGTTTTGTGTAACATTTAAATAAGTATATATGGTGTTGAACTACTTGACTCATAATTGTCTCCAGTTGGAGTCTTCAAAGGCTTACACCTTTCCTTTGAGTTAACTTGGATACTAGCTGAAAGAGCATAGATAAAGACCTCACATTGCTGCAGAATTCATCACTTCATTACTTTCACTTCTTATTTTTTACATATGCATGATCTTTAGCTATGGTCCAAACACAATGTTGCACTTATTAATTCAAATTTGTTGCAATTTCTACATAAAGACCAACCTTTGTTTACATCAGTATTCAAAATCCAGAGAAATTCAGACCAATTTTCCCTGGACATGAATTATTTCTTCATACATGAAAGACAATAGGAGAGAGCAAGGAAGGAAAATCCCTATAAAGATCCTGTCACAGTTCTCTCTGCTGCCTTTTAATTTGGCAAAAATGAAACTTGGTATTCAACATAATGAGCTATGAAGCTTGGGAAATGTGCAGCCTTCCTGTATCAGCGTTTCTCTCATTCTGTGCAGTTCTTCCACAGTTCAGGATAGTGCAGTGTTGTTTGGTGATGTATGAGCAGTCTTCTGTAGCCAACGAGCAGCATCCTTCCTGGAAGGACGTTAAGTGCAGATCAGAGGGGTGTGTCCTCACTGGCACTGGTAAACAGTCCAGTTCCTCTTTTCAGGCAATAGCAGCAGTGAGTGGTGTCTCTAACTTCCCATTTGCCATTTCAGAACCGTATGAATGGCAGGAAATAGCTGTGCTTGCCTTTTCCTTTGAAATATTTCATATATGTATGAAAGTTTTGTTTAAAAGACTATTTTCATATTTGTTTGAGCAAAAATAGTACCGTTGTACAGGTGTGACAGTAGCCAAAGGCATTTTTCTCCTTGCTGGTTTAGAAAACAACTCCAAACTTGGAGTTAACTTCTGAACAGCTTTCTTGCTAAGAACAAAATGTTGAAACTGCACAAGGGAGCCCATTTGTGAAAGACCTGCTTTCTGGTGCCTCAGCCTCATGTGTGCCGTACCAGTTACGTTGTCTGGGCTTGGAATCAAAGGTGGATTAGAGCTGGTGAAAGTTTGTCTCTCACATGTCTGTTCATTCCATACAGGTTTATATGATCAACTCCTCAACCTGGGAAAGTGCACCCAAGAAAATGACTTTTTAAATATTATTCAGCTACAAGTTCTGTCATTCGCATACACAGAAGTTGCCACAACTGAAATTTGTCTGCTGCAGTGACATCTTTTGAATAAATGATAATATGAGATTTTATACTTCATGTGTAGGGCATATTTTTCCTTTGTTTTGTACTGAAACTTAGGGTAGAAAAAAAGTCAAAAGTGGGCTTTGAATTTTTTTGTTACTTTTTCCTCATGTAAAAATCTGATTTACTTTATGCAAATTTGCTTGGGCATGAACTTTGGTGTTTTGACTTCTGTGTTAGTTAATTAAATAATCCTGTTTTCAAGAAGGACTTGACCAAATCTTTATAATGTAATGTAGTGGTGTAAAACTAATCACTACTGGTCCAGACAGTCTTGTGAGTTTGGGTGGAACAAAATAATGAGAAAATAATGTGGGTTTGAATGCTGAGAACTCTATTTCAGGTGTTTGGTTTTTTTTTACCTCCACATCAACTTTTTTTTAGGCTTTATCCCATTTCCTAGTATATATTTAGAAGGTTTAATAGGTGGATCCAAGTTATTTTGGTGGTGCTATTTCTTCCCACTGGCATTAAGCTGTGACTTTCAAGCCACAGCAGCAAAGCAGCATTTGAACACCTTTTGTGTACATTACTTATGTCAGGTATCAAAGCAGAAGGCTCACATTTAGGTCTGATCCCACCCATATTATTAAATTGTAAGATTATGTCGATACTGTTGTGAGTTAAACATGAAATACAAATTGGTTACAAAACATTTCTTAATGTTAAACTACCTCAGATTGCCTCAATTGGTGTAATTAGACAGTGAATGTAATTTACATGTTGAGCAGTAGAAAAACTCTTCCTTGCACTAACAAGGATACATTAAACAATGTCTCCAGCAAATTTCCTTTCCTTAACATCCTTTGCTTCTTAAGTTATCGTTTAATACACTTTCTAATCCTAAATTAGTGCAGGTAGTACCAATTTAGTACTATTTGGCATTGATGCAGCGTTTGCACATTTTCTTCTGACTGACATACATGACAAGGAGATTTTAATTTCTGAAATGAACAATTACAGACTTGTTTTGCGTTGAACTGAATATGCAAATAATTATGAGGAAAATAGGCAATGCTCCCAGGAAACCTCTGATTTCCAAGTCCAGTCCAATTAGTAAAGAAGGAAGCTTTTTTTACACAGCATTTATCATGGTCTGTTTCACTGATCAGATAGAGATTCTTGACAGAGATGGGGCTGAACACTCTTCAGATTGAAAGATAACTAGGTATAGAGTCAATCCACTATATCAATTACTGATTAATCTAGTACAGGTTTATAAATATCATCACGTCAAGACATCACATGTAACATGCTGAAAATACAGAGATCTGCAGTGCTTTGAAGGTGCCCTAGAAAATTCAAGGTAAACACTGAAAATCTTACTTTGTTTAATTGAAAAAAAAAATTCTCTTACCTATGTGATGTTTCTTTCTGTAGCTGTATCCGATAAATAGCTGGAACATGCCTTCCGGAAATTGGCTGAAACGTGGCAGCAATGGCTGCAGAGCTGTCTTCAAAACAGGTTTTACATGAATACAGAAACTCTCCACTGGGAGCATAGGAAACGTGGACAAAGAAAAAAAAGACAAAAATTTCAGGCAATCTTCACCCCAGGGTTCTTTCAATGTTTCATAGTCCAGTTCCTGTGTTTGAAAGCAGGAATATCCCATTACTTGGTTGGAAACATAAGATTTAACACAAGGCCATCAAGTAATGGAAGCCTGATGCTCTCCTTATAAGGGGCATTTTTATATGGGATAATAATTTTGGTGTGATTATACCTAGAATCCTAGAATCATGAAATCATTATGGTTGGAAAAGACCTCCAAGGTCATCAAGTCCAACCTTGGATTGAATATCACCATGCCCACTAAACTATATTGTGAAATGCCGTGACTGCTTGTTTTTTGAACACTTCCAGGGATGGTGACTCCACCACTTCCCCAGGTAGTCTGTTCCAATTCAAATAGGAAAGGTTGCAAGGAGAATATGGCATGGGAGAATATGGCCCATGAGGGCAAACCTTACAGAGAGTTTGTCTGCTAAATGGTGGTGTCACCTGAGCTTGAGAGCTCTAGGAAATTCAGCATGCCAGTGATACTTATTTCTCCTTTCTAATCAGCTCTGGTGTAACTGTATGTGTGCCTTGACTTTTATAACATTGTAGATCTTTAAGATTCAAAGATCCTAAAGCCTTCCAAAAGACTTTGTTTGGTAAGATGCTTGTCAAGTGACTACTAATTTATCAGAGTATACTTATTAGTTTTATTTGGCCAAAATTAAGAGCACTGAGAATTATAATTGCTGCCAACAAGACTATAAAAGCCAAGGAAAAATACACAAGATTAATGTCCTTAAACACTGGGAGCTTAAAGAGAAAATGGTAGAGCGCTGAGCCAAATAATCATAACCCATATTTGTTGGGTGGCTGCAGTTTTAATCAGCAAAAAAGAAAGTAGCCAGAGGTGCCCAGAGACTCTGGGGCAAAGCACAAGATTTCAGCTGTTGCCATCTCTGTATATTCTGTCTGAGCAGCTTCCACAACTGGGCCTCCACCCTCTGCTTGGTACCCAGTGACAGCACCCCTGAAAACCCCATGGTGTAGGGAGGTCAGGCTCCCATAAACTAGGTAAGCCTTCAGCAGGACTTAGTATTTGGTTTCTTTCAAAAGGAGCACTGGAAGACCATGTTACTACTGACTGAGAGTGTCACAAATAAATCTGAAGTGAAGTGGTGGTGATACAAAGGTCTGTAAGCTAAATTAATATATATTATATTATATTATATTATTACGGGCTGGAAGAGTGCAGATGCTAACTCTAAGGCAGATGGTGACATTTATTGACTGTAACATTTACTGACTGTAACATTTATTGATCAGTCATTAAAAGGCTTCTGGTACCTTGGCCCTTCAGTACCTACTGCATAGGAAACAGCCATAGTCAACAAATAGTACTGTAGGACTAAAAATAACAGCTCCATCAGCCCACGTGGTCTCTTGCAAAAGTAGTGCAGAGAGCTCTTGAAAGCCTGATCATAGATGTTCTGCTGAGCTCTGCTGCGTGCCAGGCTGAGGCTCTGGCCAGGTGCCAGGGGAGCAGGTTCACAAAAGCCTCCCCTGAGCATGGCCAGCTGTCAGTGACAGCGAGTGCAACCCCCACACCCGGAAAAGCACAAGGGTGACCCAGCAGATGGTGACACTTGCTGTGCCACGGGGAGACAGCAATTTCCCCTCTGAATGGGGACTAGTCCAGTTTCATCAAATGTATCTTGTATGTTGACCACTCATACGGCAGTGAATCAGAATCCTCTTGCAAACCTCACCAGCTAGCCAATCCCATCAAAATCAGTTCTCTTTCTCTTTACCTGAGCACAGTGTGGAAATCTTGTCATAACTACACTGATGGAAGAGCTGTATATTTTGATGCTCCTACTCAATGCATTGACTAAGAGCTTCTATCACCTGTGTTCTCTTCCTCTGTCTCATTCCCTGTGCTGCCCTTCCATCTGCCCACACTTCAAAAATGTCTTCAAAACTGTCTGCCTACTGCTGAGTATTTTGGAGTAAAGTGGAGGACAGGCAGTGGAGTAGCAGGGTGCTACTTCACTCTGGTAATTGCTATGTGTTTAAAAACAAAAGAGGCATAGATCTATAGCAAACTTTTGTAAGATTGAAAAATTTGAATACAAAAGGGCTCTAAAAAGAAATCCAAGGGTCACTATGCGTAGCTTCCAACTCTGTGAGCCTGTATCTCAGAGAAGAGGGTTTTCTTCCATTAACCTAGTTTACTAAGTGTATTTTCCAAGCAGCAATGAACGAGTGTCATTAGCATTCACTCAGAGTGAGAGAATGGCTTTGACTGTGGTTCTGCTTATTTGACTTCTCTCGCTAAACCTTATCCATCACGATGAATGCTTGGCCCACTTGGACTCTGGGAGGCGTAATGCACAGTCTGCTGGGGAAGGGAGCCTGGGCGACGTCCAGTCCCTGCCACTGCCGGCAAACCATACAACCACTTTAACCTGCACGTTATATACCCCTCTGAAAACAGCTGGGTTATTTGCCCTGCTCTTTCTTATCAGCATTGGAAATTGTTTTGGCTAGAAGAAGCAAATATATTTTTCTGATTTCCAGCATAAATTTATTCAGGACCTGTTTATATCTATTTTCTCTTGTGCTAGCACTGTCCTGAAACTTAAATAGCTGCATGCCTATCTGTGATATTTACCCACTGGTGTATTTATAGATGGCCCTCCTGTACCCTTTCTCAGGCTTTGTTTCACCAGGGCAAACAAGCCGAGTTCCCATAAGATCACTGTCAGTCTTCTAATGACTCTATTGCCGTGTGATTTAGTTTTTCCAGAGAACAAGTGTCCAAGTTTCTGTGCTATAATCCAAATTAGTTTTCTGCTGATGACTCAGTAACACTCTTACATTTACTCTGCTCAAAATTCTCCATCAGATATAATTTAGAATCCAATTTGCCTTTTTTATGGATGGTCATGTCAGTCCCCTGTGATCAGAGCTCTTTGCAAATTGTTGAGCTCACTGTTCAAAAATGTCATAGATTCATCAACTTTAAGGGAGCTGTGACAACTTCCACCAGCTGGGGATCTGCATCTGATATTTCAGCTTGCAGGACACAGCGTCTGGCCTGAAATGGTGGAGCTCACTGCCAACTCCCCTCCCCCAAGTCCTTCCACAGGGAAACCACTGATTTGCTTCTGTCCAGCCTACAGTGTTAAAAAAACACTTACTCCAACTCATGCTAACAAAATACGGGGCAAAATTTGGAAAATACTGTTCATTCATTATGTATTTGTTTAAAAACATCCAAGAATCTCAGCTCCATTTTTGTTTGTTTAAATTCAAAACATTTTCATTCATTTTAGTAATTTTGATTTCTCGCCATTCGAATCTTTTCCTTCATTTCATTCTCAGACTTTATTAAATGTCAATAAAACTTTTGAAATGGCAATTAAAATAGGTTTCTTCCTATGGAGAGAGCGTAAGTGTGACAGTGCTGCTGCCTATTTTCCTGCTTCATTTCTTCCTTTCTCAGATCTATCCTTCATCTTCCATCATCTGTGATTTAGACTAAGCCCTTCGTGGCAAAGACCTTTGTTTTATATTCATCTCTGCCAAAAACAGAGACACTTACTGGTTTCTGAAAGTATAAAGAATGTAGTGGATCAATGCCATTATCCTGAACTGCACTTAGAAGACAAAGGCAGCTCTTGAATTGATGCTCTCGGGAGCGCAGAAGCAGAGCTACATTTTGGGCTACTGCAGACTTACCAGAGGACTCTCTGTATATTTCCACCTAAAGATCATAGCCAGGGTAAAAGCTACAAGAGCACGAGTAACTGTGATAAAGCTTGTAACACAGGATTACCTCATCAAATCAAGCAAATGTTAACAAAAAATTTGACTCTTAGGATTAAGATAGCCAAAGACTTGGCAGCAGACTGGACAGTAAGCTCAATCAGAGCATAGTGTCAATAGCTGCATTGGTTCGAAGTAAAGATGTGGTGACAGTATTTCTGCTTTCGAGCAGGCCCTAGAGGCACTTGCACAGGAGGCAGTAGAGCAAGTGCACTAGATCCTTGAGAGATTTGAAATCTGTGATCAGGGAAAATAAATGAGGGACTTGATCTTTGGGGCATCTCTCTCCCAGCTAAGAGCTTTCATGATGCTAAGCATCCCTGTTTTCCCTCAAATTCTGCAGCAGGTGTCTGCAGCCTCCATGAAAGAAAGAGATTTTAAAGCACATTTCTTTTTTTTTTTTAAACGTTTTTGGGGATGGCTTGGACACTGGTGTATTCAACACACAGCATTCTGTGATCCCTGTTTGAGAGGCCCAAGCCTGCCTGGGCACCCATTGTGCTGCCCTGGAGCTGAGCATTGCCATCCTGAGCATCGTTCTGCTGTCACCCTCAGTCAAACACCTGCTCTCAGAGTCCTGGATTTGTATTTCTGCATCAGCACTTGAACTGCTCTCTGTATAGTACTCATTTATTTATGCTTGATTGACAGGCCTCTCAGGACAAAAAAAACTTTTCATCTGCCTATTAAATTACTTTGCAACTTAGAAGATAGTGAAATAATTTGCTCTCTGTTGTGTTTTTGTGGGTTTTTAAAATTCATTGAGATTTGTGCCGGCACCACACAGCTCATTGGTCTGCCTTCCTGAATTCACCAACACAATCTTTGGTGTATGGGTTTTAACTGACACCTTCAGCTGACAGGTAGTCAATCAACAGCAGAGAGAGCTGGTGATATTGAACTTGGTTTCAGGAACTGCAAAAGACTAGCTCCTCTACAAGGCCCAAGATTCTTTTGAAAGATAGGTTTAAATGCCATGGAAATACATCTCCGAGTTTAACACAGGAGTGTGCTTTGTTGGGGTGAGGCTTTTACTACAGAGAGATGTAGACCTCCCTAGGCCAAAACTACAGAGATAATTACGTATAGCATGGGAACCCCAGCACAGCAATTGATCCAGTATGACCCCTACATAGCTAATTACAGATTGTCAAGGCAATTTCTGTGCAAGCCGGAGCGATAATTAATTTGTTACCTCTACATTGAAATCCTGACCTTGGCTTGCACAGGGAAAACAGAGACTTGTCTATCTGGCCATAGCATCTCATTGCTGCCCAGGGGCAGGTAGACAAGATATTAACAACTGAAAATGGAAAATGGCAAATGAAAGGCCAAAATGAAGGAGTAGCTTTCTTTACCTGCTCTTTGCTTCCTCTCCTGTTCTCCCTCCTCCAAAACCAATTGCTCAGGCTAAAAGAATATGTAAAATCCACAGAAATATAATTGTCTTCTGGAGACTTTCAGTTAATTCATACCACGGAATAGAGAAAGTATCTTTACTGATAACTTTTTGGCAAAATTGCAAATTTTATTGCAAAAAATAAAATAATAAAATTGCAATTTATTCCTGCTATTTTGTCTTTCAACCACTCACTAATCCATGACAGAAATTTACCTTCTACCTCATGCCTACCTGGTTTCCTTAGTAACTTCTCATAAGAATATGACAAAAGCTTGGAAAAGACCAAATAAATTGTCAAGTGCTTAATCTTTATTTATACAAAATTATGTGCCGTTAAATCTACTAGATCTCTGCCAAAGCTGCCTGATGTATTTCAGAGAACCTTGATTTCTTTCTTGTTCAAAAGAGGTCCTGATATTATTAAACTGAGACACCTCCCACTTCCCCCTCCTTCCCCCCTCCCTCCCAATATAAGAATCTTTTTGCTTGTGTTAACAGATTTAAGACCTGGAAGTTACCTGAACCTACATGCTTCATATATACCAATATGTATCTTTTGTGTATGAGAGTCAGTACCAAAATTACTTTTTCAGCTTTGCATAAATTTAAAATGTTTTGCAGGAAAAAAGTGGTTTAAATCGTCCCTCTATGATACCTTCAGAAAGAATTTAGATTATTTAAATACTTCAAAATGGATGCTTGAATAAAGATGTCATGAGTTTATGATTTAGAAACAACAGTGAGACCAGAGTCAGGACATAAGAGAATCAGAACATCTTTAATTGTGAAACAAAGAAGAAGAAGAAGAAGGAGTGCAGACTTGCAATAATTGTATGTTTCATTATTTGTATTATTTCAAAACTCCCACCATGACATGGGCTTCACTCGCCGGATGGTGCAGATGCAAAATATCTGTCTGTCCTACAAGGTTGTAGTATAAATGGACACTACTGGGACATGCAGGAGGAAGGAATAAAACAAAGGAGCTCTGCAGAGAGTTCAGGTACCTTGCAGTGAATACCTTGTAGGGGAAAGTCTGACAAGAAAGGAAGCCAGGAAGGGAGTGGCATGCTCCTAAATCTTTCAGGCACTTCCATTTTTTTCCTTTAAAGATCTGGAAATGGTTTCCCAACCTGTGTTAAGCTTCTTTTAGAAGTCTCCAGGCAATCCATCCACACGGCTTTCCAATGGCAAAGAATTGCCATGTTTGTGTTCTTCATAGCTGGCAAATTATTGGATTGGAAGCTGTTGCTCAAAATAAATATGGAAGGGTGTACAGTTAAGTGCAGAAGAATGGTGAGGAGATAGGTGATGGATGCCAGTCAGTGATAACCCAGATATTGCTTATAATGAAACCTTTTATGCTTTGTTAAGATCACTATTCTGTATTGCAATATGTGGTTACTTCCATTGCCCTTGACTGGGTTTTCCCACAACATGTCATGTATCATGCTCTCTACTGTAATCAGCCATGCGCTTTTCTCCTTGTTCATGTACTCATCACATCTGTCACATAAAAAAGCTTCATAAACTCATGCTCATTGTTTTCTACCATGGGCCAGTGCCAGGGATGTCTCCACTTACTGCTTACCTTGCTCGGGAAGCTGCTGGCAACCCCTGCTGGGGATGCTGAGGTAATAAATGCCTTCTGACATACGATTGCTGTGTGCATCGTACTTGCTCGTCCCATCCTGCTTGAGTCCGGGTGGGCATTAATGCTGGCAGAGGCCAGTCTGCTGCTCTCACCTCGACCAAAAAACAAGGAGCAAAAGGAAAAACAGATTTTGGAAGAGGTATCTACCTGAAGTGTCAGAATTTAAGAAAATCTGCACCTATTATGGGTTAGAAGGAGATTCAGTGTTGAAATTAGATTATCTTGTATCAAATCGAAATGCACCTCTGTATTTCTGGGCTGACTGGTGGTTTGGGAGGAGATTCTGGGTCAAAAGAACCTACCAGAGCTGCTGCTCAGGGGCCGTGATGGTGGCGGATGCAGTGCACCAGGCTGGAAGCAGAACAGCAGAGATGAGTTTGGATTGGCATTATTCCCTCTACCTCTGCCTTGAAGGCGTTTTGCCCCTCGAGGGGGTCAGGTGGGGCGAGAAGGGAAAGCAGAGGCTGTGTGTTGTTGCCTCTCCTGGCGTGTGTGCTGCATCAGGGAGGCTGATGGCAACAGAGGGATCCTGGGAGCCCACACCAGCCAGCTCCTAACAAAAAAAATACTGGTAGCTCATAGTGTCCTGTCCAAGCAAAGCCTTGAGGAATGTTTTTTGTCGGAATAAAAGGCACAGGAAGGCTCTGTTTCAGGTTAGCCTTCACGATCCTTCTGAGTATTTACGCTGGCTTCCCAGGCGGTGCCGCAGACCATCGGGGTGGAAGCTGGCGGGAGGCGCTCCGGAGATGGAGCATCCCGGCAGGCGCACGGCGGGGATGGCGCGCACCGGGGCGAGCCCGCGACCCGGCCGCTGGGCCGAGGTTCCCGAACGGGTTTCCTTGCGCAAGGGAACGACGGGCAAAGGCAGAGATCGCGTTAACGCGGCCGGTCGGGCCGGAACCCGCTGCCGGTGCTCCCAGAGGTAGATGGTCCGAAAGCAGTCTCCCCGAGCCCGGCGCCGAAGGTTTGTGGGGCTTCGTTCTCGGCGCCGTCCGAGGAGGAAACGAGGGGTCGGGGGATCCCGCAACTTTTCCCCGCGCCCGGCGGCGCCCGGCGGCTCCCGCTCCCGCCCCGCTGCGCGCCCGCGGAGGAGCCGACCGCCCGCTAGGGGGCG
>VWZV01010479.1:1011039-1025478 GCA_013397155.1 Irena cyanogastra
CCGGCCCCGCCCGCGCCGCCCCCCGCGCCGGAGGGGGGACCCCCGGGCCCGGGGAGGGCGGTGAGGGGCGCGGGGGGCGGAGCGGGGGCCGGTCCCCGTCGGGGGGCCGGGGGAGAGCGGGGAGCGGCAGCCGGGCTGGAGGGGCTTCCCCCCTGAGGGGCCACTGTTCTGCAAGTGTTGTACAAGCGCTCCGCTCCCCAAAGCGGAGTTCTGGCTGGGCACGGAAGATGCGTTAATTTTGGGGGGTGGACCATGGACCCTTCTTTGCGTGCCACGAGCCGGCTGCAAACTTATCTACGCAACTGCTGGAACAGCCGGTGCCTCACCTCGCTTGGGAGGTGATTCAGCTCATCCCTTCCAGCCTCTGAAGGACGTTTTAGGGTTTGATGCTTAGTTTTCTTGAAGGCTTTTTACCGTTATTTGGGTCTTTTACTGTTCGGTAGCCTGTGGAAAAAAATCTCATCCTTTTTGGTTTTTTGGGTCTGAAAAAACGCGTTACAGCTCTAGTTTGCGTTGTGTTTGAAGAAAATGTACTCTGTCAGGTAACTTTTATGTGTTCTCTGTGCGTACATAATTCCCGTCGTAGCTCAGCCAGAGGGAGAGGGGTTTGCTTGTGCCTCAAAACTTGGGACAGTACCATTGTCTCACCTGATGTTCAGTAATGTAGTGCACACAGAGATCCACATATTGACAAAAAACTTTACTTGTATGCCAGTCTAAGGTAGTGAAGAAAAGATTGATGAAGGTCATCTGCTATGATGATGGCATGACTACTTACTTGAAAATAACACCGTATTTTTCACCTTTTGCAGTTGGCAAAGCACTCCACTCGTTGGAGCCTGCTGACAGTGGGCTTTTGCTACCTTTTGTGGCTCTATTGCAAGTAGTTCTCGGACCCACAAAGTTGAAACCAGTGCACGGGCTTAGCAGGACACTGGGCTGGGCTGTCCCCCTTCGGTTCTTCAGTGCGCCACCCACCGGGGCTGTTACTGTTTCATATACTGTAGCATGGAGGTCTTGGCTCTGGACTGGAGTCCCATTCTGCAGATGTAGTAGATCATTCCTGCCTCCCAAATTCACAGGTACGTTAGGAGGTGGTATGGGGATATGGAAACCTCACAGGAGCCTGCAGTGCTGTTGGCGGGCAATGGGAGTGATGAGAGTGGGGACAGTGTGTCAGTGGGTAACTCAGGAACCACCGTGGTGGCCAGTGGGGCTAGCTGGGACAGCTGAAGCCCCTGCCGCTGCTGCTGCCAGCTTTCCCCGCCTCCATTTCCCCCTAAGTGGCTGTTCAGGCGGTAGAGCTGAAGAGGATGTCCGTGCTCCCAAGGGGCTGCAGCTTTGTGGAGGTGGCACATGAGGTGCAAACTGTTGTCCAGTGCACTGGGCTGCGAAGTGGGGCTCCAGAGCAGGTAAATACCCTGTTCTGCCATCAGATAAATGTCCTGTTCTGCCACCCGGGGTGACACATGTGACATGGCGCTGGAGGCAAGTGGGGACTCCTCCACCTAACTCTCCGCTGGCTCTGACAGGCTCCGCCCATGCCTCCTTGTCCCCAGGCTCTCTTGCCTGGTGGCACCAAGCCCAAGGAGGGTTTTGGCAGCCTGTTGCTGCCAAAACACTGCTGCTCCAGGCACGCTCCCTGAACACCTCTTGGACCTTGGGTCCTGAGCTTTAGGGCAGAAAAGGTCTTTCCCCTTTGTGTAGATGTCAAGCCTAGTAAAATGGGGTCTTGCATTCAATCTGGGAAAGAGGCTCAACCAAAAAGCAAAATAAACAAAAAAGCAAAACAGAAGTAAGCGTTAAAAGAGTGTTTCCCAACTTAATGTGTTTTTCTGTTACAGTATACTTGGGCACAGTTCGGTTATTGCATGAAAGTCCCTCTTTTCATCTCAGAGGAGCAAACAGCTCTCATGTCCGGGTGGGGGTCCCTTCACAGCACCCACATGCAGAGGAGGGTGTGCAGAGGCACACAGCTCCCCGCGGCCAGCAACGGGAGTCAGTGGGGCTTAGCGTGGACCTGGCGGTGCAGCAGCGCGGGGCCGGCAGCGGGCGGTGTGCGGGCTGGGATGGCAGCCGGGGCGGGAGGAACGCCGGAGCCCCGCAGCCTCCCACCTCCCCGAGCTCGCGTCGAGCAGGGTGCTGGGACAGGCGGCCACCCTGGATGTCCCTGCTGACCCTGTGTGTCTCCTCTGGCTCTGGCTTAGCTGTACGTCCGGGGAGAAATATTTGCCCTTTTAGATTTTTTTTTGGAGGGAGATCTTTGCTTTTGTGGGGGTAACAGCCCTTATTTCCATGGGCCATTCACAAAGCACTTTCTAATTCATAGATATGTCTGAGAGACTCACAAACTCATTTTTCTGTCTCACTTTGTAAATACTCTTTTTCTGTAGACTCAGAATCTATACCCCATACCCCTTTCATGTTCTCATCTATGTTATGTCTGAGCTGTTTCCGTGTTACTTTATTCTCTTTCTTTGTTGTTAAACGGACATAAAATTTACATCCTTTCCTGTGCCATGGTATTTTTTCTAAGTCTTTTTGGCTACTACTGTTTATTACTTTCTTTATGCTGAGTGAATTTAATATATGAGCCTTTTTATTCCTTATTTGCCCTGAAAATCTCCAGTTAAAACTGGACATTTTTGAAGTTTGAAAGATACAAGGATGTCCCATGGATGTAGACTGATTCAGTTCTTAAAATCATTTGAGATCATAACTTTCTATAAATATCTGACATTAGCAGACACTTTGAAGACTCACAGAGCTCATTATTCTATAAATACAAAACAGTAACTAAAATCAAAGAGAACATTAAAAAAATTACAAATTACAAGTATGAAGAAATGTTTATCAGCTTGGGGTGCTTTCAAAGACATTTTATAGAAAATGGTATAAATGTATTTATTTCTTTCAAAAACTGATTAGAAAGAGGATTCAATACATGCAGGAATGTAGTAATACATTTTTTGGCATTTTGTGCTTTTTAAAGCCTCTGGGTACCCTGAGAGTAATTAGTAGGAGCTTTTTAATAAATCAAGATTGTGCAACCATAAAAGGAATCAAGCACTTGAAGGTCAAAGAACAGAATTTTCATAAGTCGATAAAACAAATTAGTGGCTTTCAAGGCTGGTTAGTATATTCTTTCTTTAGATCACTATGTATTTGTATACCAGCATTGCCCAGAACAACCTGCAGAGCTTCTTGCCAGGAACTTTTGGCTGAATTTGTTTACATTACAGTAATTTTCTGTCTTGAACAGGAAAGGACAGATTAAATTCGCTAGATTTCTCTAAGTCAGAATGAAAATACCTTGAAAAGTAATATTGTTACAGACCGTTTCTTATTTTTGGGCTCCCATTTAATGTCACTCCTTTGCATTTTGAAAGAGACTATGACAGGGTAAAACAAAATAGTTGGATTAGGCAGTGTGATGGTACTGCACAACAACCTAGTCCTGAACACAGGAAATGAACAAGAGTGCAATTATTAAAAAAAAACAATGCAAAATCAACAAAACCAACAACAGCTTCCCCTACCCTGTCCAAACCCAGCCGTGTCTTAGTTTTTTTAAGCATGGAGATATGTGCTGAAACATGGTTAGTTGATTTGCTCCAAAAGATAGGGAATTGCTTAATTTAAGTGATTTGAATAAAAAAAGCCATAATTTCAAGTTACAGGATTTCAACTTTGTGTGGTAAAACGGAATTACTTTGATGGCAGGGAAGGGATCCCCGTGGAAGCATTGCAGTGCAGTTGTCTGCCGCTTAGATGCTTTTCCTCTCAGAGATCATTTTCCAAACAGATTCCTCCATCGCAGACCAGTTTGACCCACTTTCAACGTTGTAAACAGAGATCAGAATTGGAGCGGGAATTTTCCTTGTCGTATGAGGCTTCGCGCTCCATTAAGTTTTGTTCGTACTTTTATTTTTGGTCAGCTGTTCGACAGAAAGCGTCGTTCTGAGGACAGCCTTTTTCTTTTTGGGGAAAATGCAGAAGACGCATCGGGGAATGTGATGCAGCAGCCATTTGACACCCTGTGTGCCCCCCCTCCCGTCAGGGGCTCCTGGAGGGCACGGCAGCAGCTGGCTCGGTTCTCTGGAGCCAGGGGATGGGCAGCGTGCGGGGTGTGCGGCTGGCTCTCGCACGCCTGGCCCCCCTCCGAACGGACCATCCCCAGGCATTGCACCGAGCGTGGGATTGAACAGCCCGGGAGCGGCTGTGCTGCGCGTGGGAGGCTGATCCAAAACACAGCCGCTTCCTCTTGCTGCTCCCGCGCCGCTGAGGTGGGAGACGGACGGCACGGGGCTGGCCCTGGGAAAAGATACAGCTCTCTCTCTCTCCTGCTGGATGAGACCTGGTGCATGGCTGAAAGGAAACGTCATTCCTATTCCCTGTGGAGGATTGGGTACTGGCGTCAACACTAATTTGGTTATTAATTGGGGTAGTACCAGGACTGATGGCAGCAAAGATTAAGATCTTTGTACAAATACCTCATACTTCTGTATGATGCTCTTTTTAATGAGAGAGGTCTTTGGCTAAATGAGGCATTCTGAATTGTAATTTAGGAATAAATTAACCCTTTGTGATTCACAAGGCAAACGAATTGTTGTGTATGAGCACAAGCACTGAGAGTATCTGAACAGAGGGTTTGGGCTGCCACGTGTGGCAGCCATGTCACCAGCCTTGTCCCCACGATGAGTGTGTGCGCCTATGGCTCGGGCAAAGGGAGATTCATGCTCACTTGTCTCTGATTTCACACGTAAATATCGGGGCTGAGTATGCTTCTCTCCCGTTGTGACAAGGTGTGACCTTACCATGGTGTTTCACATGTTGCAAAGGAAGAAGAAAGGAAAGGTGTTTAGGACTCAGAGTTGATAACAAGTGACAATTTTGTAGCTCAGTATATGTGCAGAGGGCGCAACAGTGGCTGTGAGCTGAATGTGGAGCCCAGACAGAGCCCGAGAATATCCCACCACCAGTGCAGACTACTCCTAAGGTGGAAATTTCCAGGTGCTAGTTGGCCCCGAACACCATGCATTTTGGAAGTTCTTCTGGCAGGATGTTCTCACCCTGAAGCCTTGGTGAGGCTGTTGGGGTCTGCCTGGCTGACCCCAAGGGCTGTCCTGCCTTTGCTCACTGAAATCTGTTGGGAAGGTATTGTGGTTGCTGTGTGCAGCAGCAGCAGCAGAAGGTCATCACAGGACAGGAAGCAAAATTTGCATTTTAATGTGCATATGCTCTCTTCCTTCAGCAACAGTCCTCCCGGGGAGATTATTGTGCTTCTGGCAAGAGTAATCCGTGCTGGACAGGTGTGCCTGCCGTGGCTGCGTGCTCGGGGAACGCTGGAGGGTGTATGAATGCTGTTGCTCCAGGGTGAAAGCACTGCAAGGATGAGCTGAGAGCCTGGGGAAAGGTTATCCCAAACAAAGCCATTGGAGTGCCTTTTTCCTGAATACATGCTGTTCTCATCAGTGATACTGTGAGCTTTGTAGGATTTTTTGGTCCTGTTACAGATTTGTCATTGACCGTGCTACTCCTACTGCCTTGTGAGAGCAGGGATGCAGGAATGCTTTGAAGGAGAATGCCCTTGCTTTTCCTGTCTGTGTACTGGCTCTGTAATTCTGGCAACTGGGATATTATCCAAAGAAATATGGTCTGCCTGTGCTCACTGAGGAAGCAGAGGACTTGTATCTATGTGCACTGCTTTTTTCCTTGAAAACCAGATTCTGTCAATGCATAAAGATCTAGACTGAGTTAAATAAGAGTGTGCCAGATCCTGAGAAGAGGGGCAATTAAGAAAACTGTTGGGGATTAAATTGGTTTTTTCTGAGAAAATGTGGAAAAATAATGTAGTTCTGCTGGTCTTACTCTCATTAATGTCTTTTCCACAGTTTTTATATACATTCTTTCTATGTCTGTACATAATATAGACAACAAAAAAAGTTAGCCCTCAGGTGCCCTACTGCTACCCAGACCATCCTCCAAATGCTGTGTTTGTGTGGAGAAAAGGAGAAACTGTGGGGATGCCACCAGCATGCTCCCCTCTGGTTACGCTGGATGCTAGCAGCTGACAGCACCACATTGTTCAGCTGAAAACATTTAAGATTGTAATTCCAGCCTTAGAAAACTGGAAGTCTGGCTTTAAAATTGAAGTTTGCAGACTAGGTATGTATGGAAGTGTAATTATACATACACACACATATATATTTTTATATATGGTATATAATATGCATATATACTATTAAAATCTGGCTGAGGGGAATTCAATATAGATCTTCCTTAAATCACAATTTAAATTAGTTGTTATCCAGTGCCTGTGATTTGAAGAGCTGGAACCTTAAAACATTTCAAGCATGGCAGGGCTTACAAAAATACTGCTGGCAGCATGGAAGTAGTGTTTTGCACCTTGGCTGGCCAACTTTACTCCCTGATCCTCAGCCAGTGTGATACTTCTGCTCTCTCCCTCACTTTGCTGCTTAGAGCAAAGCCATTTTCTTTCCACATCTCTCAGTATGATGTGGTTGCTGCCATTACCTACCACCAGAGTCATAGAACCATTGAATTGTTTGGGTTGGAAGGGACTCTAAAGATCATCCAGTTCCAACACCCCTGCCATGGGACACCTTCCACTGGACCAGGCTGCTCAAAACCCCATCCAGCCTGGCCTTGAACACTTCCAGAGATGAGGCATCCATGAGTTATCTGGGCAAGCTGTTTCAGTGCCTCAGCACTGTAATTGTGGTGGGGAGTTGAGCAGGGGTGGCCAGCTTCATCTGCAAGAAGTTTCCTTCATGCTGCTCCTCATCAAGGATCACTGACACCCTGTTGGTAGAGGCCCCCGTCCCCTCTTGGCCGATGAAACGCTGCTTGGGTCTAAGTGCGTTTAATACGGGTCTCCATTTTCCTGCTCTGCAGTGAGTGCTGTTGGATGATGTTGGCAGCTTGCCCAGAAGAGAATTCATCCCTTCTGTAGGGCTTTGGTAGTCCTATGGAATATTTCTGTGGGGTGGGGGGAGGGGGAAAGCAGTAAAAATCATATACCCCCCGCTGGTGCAGCTGTGCTGTCAGAGGAGTGGTTTTGTTGGCTTTGTTAATGTCACTGGGGGAAGTGGTACTGTTAGACTGGCAGAGGAATTCCCTCTCTGGCATATGTTACATCCACACTGAGGAGCGATGCCAGCATATCTAGCAGCAGAGCTCTCCCAGTGTAAACAAACCCTGAGTGATTGGACTCCTGAAGCCTGAGCTTGCGCTGCATCAAAACAGTGATGCTCCACAGGAAACACTGCAGGGTTTACGTGACAAGGGGTTCAAAATCCTTCCCCATCAGCCTTCCTTCAGAGGTGAATCTCTTTGGTTCAGTTCCTGCCAAGCCCACACCTGGAGCTGCACTTCATCAGGCTTTTTTCACTCACTGACTTGAGGGAAATAGACATCTTCCTTGGACGCTTAATGCTGGCAACCCTGGAGCTCTGCAGCCTGAGGCTGACGATGCTGCTTGGGATTGGAGTCACTTGCATGCTAGCTGATTTCCTCTTTTTCTTTAAAATAGCAAGAAAATAAGCAAAACCACAGGAATTAGGAATATTAGTTCTTAGTTTTTAGGAAGGAAGGGAAAGCAGATTACTGCTGCAGCTGCAGCCAGACTCTCTTATGTGTATATATCACATCCTTCAGGCACACTCCTGTGCTTGTGTTCTGGTGGGACTCCTGCCTAGTTCAGGTCACAGCAGGGGGGCCCTCAAGGATCCTAATAGCAGTTGCAAAGACAACTTGTAAGATTTACATGCATAGCATTCTCATTTTCTTAATGCTGTGTCAACCCATGTTTTCTGTATGAAATATAAAAATTTGATGGAAACTTGAGAAAACCAAAGTACCATACGGACTGCCCTGGTGCCCTAAGACTACGGTGTTTGTATCTTAGGGCTGGGTTAAAACCTGCTTCATGGGAGTCAGTTTATAGACTTACACAAAATCACAGAATCAATTATGCTGGAAGAGACCTCTGAGATCACTGAGTCTTTGACTGAACACGCCTTTGTTAACTAGACCTTGGCACTAGGTACCCTATCCAGCCTTTTCTTAAACACTTCCAGGGAGGGTAGCTCCACCACCTCTTGGGGCAGCCCATTCCAATGTTTAATCATCCTTTCTGTGAAGAAAAGCCTCCTAATGTCCAACCTGAACCTTCCCTGATGAAACTTGAGTCTATGTACTTTGATGGGAATTTAATCAGGGTCCAAGGGAAGTGGAAAAAGTACTGTACTTCTACTGCAGAAAAAAGTACTGTTTTCCTGAATATTGTATAATTCAGCTACATATCTGAAAAGATGAACTCAAACAGCTGAATCAGTTTTACAGAGTCATTTTTGGAGGGCAGATTGATGGCAAAAAGCAGTTCTAATTTTTGCGTAAGATCCCATTTATAAAGGCTGCCACAAGACCTGGCTGGCAATTTAACCAAACTGTACATTTCATTTGCAAACTTAGCTGAACTTACGTTTTGAGGGCTATTACACTAAAGAACTGAAGCAGCTAAAGCAGAACATTCATGTGTTTGAATGTAGGTCACTGTTAATGATGGCTAGTCAGGCAGGGGAGCATTTCTGAACGTGTTCAGAGGAAGAAATCAGAAGAGCTGGAGGAGTCTTCAGCCTACTAAAAGTGCTCCTGGTTTCGGATAGCATAGCAAAGTGGAGGTTGAGGGAGCACAGAGTGGTGGCTGATGAGTTGTGTGGCCTGTTGGACAGTAAAGAAAGGTGGTGGGTTGTGTTTGTGTGGCTAAATGTGGGATTGGATTTGCTGGTTTGGAAGGTGGTGGTGTATGGTCTGAGGTGGGAGAGATGGAAAGATGGAATACAGGGACTGGCGTGGGGATGTAGGATGTAAAGCAGAGGAGTGTCAGGCGTGGGGTTAGCCATGCTGAGGGCTTTGGAGTGAGGTAATAGGATCTAAGAGCTCCTTCTGTGGCTGTCACCAATAGTGGTGTCCAAGGGCAAGAGGTTTGGGAACCTTTATGCTCTATTGTTAATAAAAATGGGCACTAACCACTTTTCAGAGAGTTCTTCCAAATGACACTCAAAGGACTCTTGTAAGCCTAGGAGAATACTGGAGTTTGGGACTCTAAGTAGACACCTGCTTTAACCTTCTGCTTGTCTTGATTAACTTGGTGTCTGGGTATCCTTTTCAGCAAATAAGAATTTTAGGGCATATGATAAGGCACCTTCCTTCCTCTTTGTATTGTATGCAGAGCCTAGGTGAGTTGTGGAAATGTAAAATTTTGGCACCTTAGTGCGTGACCTGTAGGAGCTTCAGTCTTTTGCTGGACCTAGCTCTTACTATCTATGGTCTGTCTGTCTGACTGCCTGCTGCTGTGCTTTCAGAGCATGGGTTCCCTCAAGCCAAAATACAGGTGTGTAGCCCATGCTGACTGCTGTGCAGGTTATTAGTGAAAAGTTTGTGGGTTGCAGGTTTTATAGGGTGAGAAAAGTCAGTGCTAAAGAACTACAGTACTGCAGAAACTGTATCATGCTAGGGTGTGGTGCTCTGTCAAGATACCTGATTTTAAAAAAAAACTGCAGTTCCTTGAGAATCCTGATCTGTGTTTCTGGTTTAGTTACAGCATCCCGCTAATGTGCCATCAGTACAGTGTGTGATTCTTTAAGCGACTTGGCTCAACTGCAGAGTGTTCCTTACTTAGAAATGTGGAAAATGCGATCTTTTCAAGTGCAGCTGTGCCTCCTGCTGTCCTGGGAGGAGCACAGGGCTCCCCATCTGCAGTCATCTCAGCCCCACTGCTCACTGCCTGTGGAGGAAATGCTGCACCTGCCATTGGTCCCTAGCAATGGATGCTTCCTCGAGGAGCAGAGGATGTCCTCCTGTGTAGCTGTGTAGCTATGTAGCCACTCTTTCTTTTCCATCCCTGCTGGGTGCGATTTGTGAGGGCCAATGGTCTGGGACAGAGCAGGAAACCCGAATGCCGAAAGGATGTGCCCTGCTGGGCACCGGTGCAGGTGCAGGCAGGATGCAACAGCTGGGATGGAAGGAACCTGCAGGAGTTGTCGGACAGTTAATCCATCGCCTGCAGCTTCACCACCCAGGCTGGTGTGAGAATGGCCAGGCTTCCTCCTCATGATGTTTTTAATCTCATTTTTATCCCTGAACGCAAACCTTGGCAACAAATCCCAGCCTGTAGTTCTTGTGCAGGAGGTGTTTGCTCCATTGGAATATCAGTTGCCCTTGACCAGTCAAAGGGGTTGGAAGCAAGGGAAACACAGCTGCTGTGGGACTGAATGTGATCAATAGGACCCTTTTGTTAGCTTTGCTGCATTGTGCAATTATGGTATTTTTACTGATTAGATTGCAGTAATGCTCTGTGTGTACAAGGTGTTCTGAAACATGGAGAGAAAACTGTTTTATGCTGCAAAGGGAATCTGATATAAAAGGCTCCAGGCAGGATGAATAGGATTTCCCTCTACTTAAGGGCTCAGTCTTTGAACTTGAGGCTGGAGCAGCCATACACCTGAACAGGATGTTTTTAAGTGTCTGCTGAACTTGGCTACTAGTTTGCAGCTAGGTTACATTTCCTGTTAGCTTCTGCTTTCTAGTAACTGAGATAGTCTTCTTACGTAGAAGAAGATGTACTTATTATATATTGTGCTAGATGATTGATGTAACTTGCATGTAGGAACTGTGTTCTTACTCAGTCTATCTAGTAGATTCCAGTTTCTATATGAAGACCTTGTACACTTCTTTTTCTGTGACCCAGTTTGTCAACTTGTTCAGCAGACGAATGCAAGTAAACCGCTGATTTCCCATGCATATAGCTGAAGATGTCTCCTGTCTCGTGTTTACTTGAGATTCCAATCAAAGAACTGTGGGTTTGCTTGGTTTTTTTTTGGGTTTTTTTTGGTTTTTTTTTTTTTTTAATTCATTATTATACACATTCCATGCCTATTTTCTTAATATAATATCCCTGTCCAAATGAACTAGTAGTAGCCTTTTCCATTTTTTCTAAGACTACCCTGTCACACCTTTTCCTGATGCAGCCTCTCTGCATTGCCCTTTTTTATTCACTTGTTATGTTGTTTAAAACCATAGATTTAAACTGATCTAAAGGGATGTAACATTTAGCTAGGTACCATCTGTTTGCATTGCACATTGTTCCCCACCATTGTTCCCCTTTTCTGGATGGTGGGAAATGTACTCTGCTCCTTGATAGCTACAGTGCATCACATAAGTGTCCTCACTGAACTAGCTGTGATTTCTAGCACTGCTCCCCGAGAGATTAAATCTTAATCAGAACCTGTCCCTGAACCACAAAGAAGTGGTTTAAAGAGTGGCTGCTCTGCATATTACCTTCCTCTCATCTCTTTAGATTTCACTGTGGCACCCTGGTCCCTAATTAAGAATCTATCATGCCCCTCTGGAATCCCTGTCTTTTCTAATTACTATTAACCTTTCTTATTTGTATTACTAGAGCACACAGAGGTTTCAGTTGGACACTGAGGCCTCTTTGTACTAAGAGATGCATATACCTGTAAGAAGTAGACAACCCCCATTAATGAACTAATGGTGTTGGTCCATGATAGCAAAAGGATGAAGCAAATACCAGAGAGGAAAATACATAACCTCTTTATTTCACTGGCTTTATGTACATGCAACCTACTTTTTATTAAGCTAAGTAATTTGGGAATATGACCCTACTTTAATTTATCCTTTGTCTCTGAATATATTTGCTGTCTTTCAGGTGGACTAGGACTTACCTGCCTGTGGTCTGCTTGTATGATGTTCTGGTACATTTTGAATAGTCTGTGAGGCTATAAATGTGATCTGTGTGAGAGGTCATGCTCCTGAGCTTCCTGTAACTGTGAAGGATATCATGTACCATATGTGTGATTTTATCGTGGGCCTGCCCCACATAACTGCACTTCAACATTCTGTTGTAGGGCTGATTTTGTTCTTTAGGTCCCTTACTGTGTTTCTCAGCTGTCTGTAGGAGAAGGTTGCCAGAATCACATTAAGATTTTCCAGGTAAATAATGGGTGTGCTTCATTTTATGGGATCACTAATGCTTTACATTTCTAGCAGGATGCAAATGCTAAGATATTTTTAAATTCTTTGCCCATATGCTTCTGTCTTCTGTTGTATAAAAATGCTGCTGCAGCCACAGAGCTGAGAAAATGTACCCTGCTTCTTTTATCGCTCTGAAGCCTTTTCCCTTGTTTTGAAGGAAGAAACGACATTTATAAAGATTTACTGTAATTTATTTTATTGTTTTGAGGAAGATGATTTTTGACTGGAAACATGCATTAGAGTGCTGGCAGGGCTAAGTCTCAGTGGCGTATTTGGCAAGTATTTTAAGCTTCCAGACCTGACAGGGAACAATTTGCAGGGTTTGGGTTTTCTTTTGCTTGTTGTTTCTGTAATCTTCAATTGAAAGTTTTTGCCTTTCTCTAATCACGTCTCTCCTTACCCCTTTCTTCCCCCAACCTTTTTTTTTTTGCCTCTTTCCAGTTATTGTTGAGTCTTTTATGAATTATGTGCAGCCTCCTATGAGATGGTAGTACATGTCTGGGTTTCTTAGAATTACTGAGTTTAATGTGTTGGAGACTTTGGGACATTTTGTGTTAATGTGGATTACATTATGAGACAAGACATTTGCCTCTTTTAAGAGAAACCTGGATTTACTGTGAATTTCTTGGGAGATGTTATTCATGTTTGAAGAACAGAAGTAATGTTAAGGTCTCTCAGAATGAAAAGAGGCCTTGATGAACAAAGTAGATGAAAAAGAAAATGGTGGGTACAAAAAAGAGACAATGAAGTAGCACATGTAAAAGGAGATAAACAGCAGTTATTTTGCAAATAGTTTCAAACAGTTATAAATTGCAACTATATCATTATCATGTGAATATTAAGAAGATATAGGAGAGAGCATACTAGAAACATCAACATGGAAATAATTCCCAGCATCTTATTCTAACAAGGGATGTTGGCATGTTGGCATGTTGGCAAATCATTTTTTAAATTTCTTACTAGAATTAAGAATTAAATTAATAGAGTGATCAAAAAGTATTTCAAGCAAGAGACATGAAAGTCATGGTGTTTTCAGGAGGGCTCTCTCACCTCTGGTGTCCTTCAAACTTACTGAATTTATCTTTTGGGCTGTAGTACTTCTGTAGGGCTTCTTTAGGATTCCCTTTATGTTCTAGTGTAATGAAGGGTTATTCTTAAGCCACAGTGATTTATTGTAGTACCAAACAATTTGAGGAGTTCGGAGGGGGTGTGTATATGTGTTCTTTCCTTGAGGAAAGGAAGATTCTTCAACTCATATCGTTATCAAATTCCTTGTATTACAGACTAGTGGCTTTCATTTATGAGTCATGAATTTCGTTTAGAAAATGATAGTGGCTTGTGTTTTAAATTTCTTTGTGCCCGGTTCACCCTGTCATGCTGTCACAATTGTTAATTTTTATGATATCATGGGGTCAGAGGTATCTTTAATATCTTATAATCATGTGGGAAGGTACTACCTTGGTTTCAGCTTGATGGAATGTTTGGAGTCAACCTCATGTGAAGTTCCCAGTGTTATGCAGGTGGATTATGCTGTGAGTTTATGTAACCTTGTCACACGTGTGTTTAACAAAACCTCCTCTGAGTGTAATGCATGATCAAAAGCCATGACATTGTGTGTTGCAACACTCCAGTTTCCAGCGACTTGCCAGTGCACTTCTGTGCTAGGCTTTCCCCTTCTGACAGAACGAGGTGTCCAGTTTGGGCAATGATTTGTTTGCTAAACTACTTCACAGAAATCAATGAATTTATTGTGAAACGATGCTAATGTGCACACAGAATTTAGTTAATCCATGTCCCTGAAGCTCTTGGGGAAAGCTGCTTTTCCGTGGAAGGGCTACACTCTGCTTTTGGGGGATACAGAGGTTGAGTGGAAGGCACCATGAGTGTGGCTGCAGAGAGCAGACAGCTGCGTTGCCAAAAACTGTCTTAGATTCAGTCAAAGTTTTCCTCTTTGTGAAGTTGTTTTTCTTCTGGGGTAGGAAGCGGCTGTTTAATAAACTACAGATAAAGGTCGTTAACATCAGACCCTGGAATTGGTAGATTATTAACTCCGGGTGCTGGTATTTTCCGCGGAGGTGTTCGTAGCATTTCTGATACACTTCCTCGTTAGAAAGCCCAAGGGTGGACCGGAGGCAGAACGAGGGCACCGACTAGTCCCACGGAGCACCTGCGGCGTGCGCGTTGTACCCTGTGCGCGGTCACTGCTTGTCCCGAGGAGGGGCTATCGCCGGGGTGCCCGCCGGGCCGCTTCGCCCTGCAGCCGAACCCGTCACGGCACTGGGGTCTGTGTAGCAGCAATTAGAAACATTGAGAAGCACGGTAGGGCGAGGCCCGGGGCCGCTCCCGCCCGCAGCCGGG
>VWZV01010479.1:1025510-1092885 GCA_013397155.1 Irena cyanogastra
AAGCCGCCGCCGTCCGCCCGGCGCTGCCTCGGCGCTGGCCGATGCGGCGCGGTGGCGGCCGCGCCCCGGAGGAGCCGCGCTCGCTGGGCGCGGGTGCGCCGGGACCGCGTGGAAAGGGCCGCGCCGCTCCTCGGCCAGCGCCGGGCGGGCAGGGCGCGCCCCGTCCCTCTGCCACTGCAGACGCCGAGTGCCGGGGACGGGGTTTGCCTGGCCCCGGGGCGGCTAAAACCACTGCTGTTCTGTCCGAGTGAGTTCGTGGTATGTATAAATTGTGTCCGATTTATTCGTGGAATCGCTTTGGAAGCTCAGCGGTTGGCTTAGAGAAATTAAGTTGCCTATAACCGAATGAAATGCTAATTGAAAAAAATGGCAGGTGCTGTTTCTTCTATTTAAATTCGCGTTACATAAAAGCTGAGCAAACTGCCATCTTTTCCGAATGTGTGTTCGCAGGGTTGCAAATTAGGTTCTCGAATATTGCTGGTATATTTAGCTATAGCAAGTACATACTGCTGTCGAGTTTACTTGATGTTGGTGTGTGGGAAGGAACTGATGAGATTAAAAACAGGTTTCAGCTTCTCTGCATTGGAAAGTGAGAGGTATTGTAATTTCAGTTCTTGGAGGCATTATTTTGGGTGGAAAAATTGGTTTCTGGTGCTTCTGAACTTAAATTAATGTAGTGTTGCCTTAATTAATTCACAGGGTCTTATGGTACCTCTGGTCTTACCTGTGATTTTGCCAGGCAGTAACCGAATGTCATTAAAAAAGACTTTGATTGCTTTCCTGAGGCCTCTAAACAGTGAAGTATCATTAGTGAAATAAATGATACTTGTTGGATTTGCCCTTCATCTTAGGTTCCCTCGTGCATAAAGATGGAAATTAAGACCACTTTTAGCACTCCTGTTGTGAATAAGTCCACATTTTTACCTGCCTTCCCTTCTCCCCTCCAAATACGTAGAAAATCCCTTAGGATTTCTTGGGAGAAAAACCAGATTAGGTTCTGAAATACTCAGAAACCAGGTTCTGGGGCGAACAATGTATTATGTCAAACATTCTTTTTGCTTTGGAGCAGCTATCACTCCCATTTTTCTTTTCTAGGGCCACACTGAGTTTACATGTTTTGAACATTCATGTGTATAAGCAGATCCAAGCTTCAAGTGGTAGACATTCATGAACTGGGGAGGACTGGGGGAGGAGGTACTTCTGATCTCAATGAAGAAATAAATTGAGTGTTGTAAGTGTTAAAGAGGGGGAAGATGGCATTAATATCGTCCCCTCCCCTCTACTAATTTCCTTCGTCAGGTATCTCACAAAGCTTGAAGCTGTTGCAATTGTGACAGGCTTGGAATAGTTACAGTGTTGCAGTTTGGTCTCTTTTCTAGTTGCAGGAAGCTTTTGTCACTCTTTTCCTTGGGGTGACGAGAAAAAGAAGAAAAATTATTGAAAGAAAAGATAATTTTGGCCTTGTTCTGAGAGCCTGAATATCTTTGGGAATAGTCAAATTGTTAACCTGGCCTCAGGGACTTCTCAGCAAGACTGCCGGAAACACCTTTCTTACGTGGAGGTAACTGGCAGCAATAGCTTCCAGCTCAGCATGTTGGAACAGGAATTATTCCCAAGTTACCAGAGAGTTCAGAAGCTGGCAAGAAGGGGCACAAATGCTCGGGCTTATGGAGCTCTTGTGTGTGTATTTATGGTTTGTACATTGTCTGTTCCCTGTTGTTTTCTCATTAATTTTTCCAACCCCCTAACTGTGGCCAAAGATGAGAGCAATGGCAACCTGGATTCAACCAGGGAGTAGCTGGCAGGGGCCTCTTGGCCATCCGCTGCTCCTGGGCTCTTTCCCCTCCCTCTGTTAACAAGGTGTGAGTCAGCCCTGGAGAAGCTGTGCCTTCCTCACCGTGGGAACTGGGGAGATGCCACAGCTCCCCTGTGCAGGGTCTGTGCAATGCTTCCTGAGTCGCGGTCAAGGTTTAGAGATTGTGTTGAGAGAAGAGTGTGAGGAGCATCTCTGGAACTGCTTTAGGGAATATTACCAGAGAGGGCAGATGAGCTAACAAGGAGTTAGTGGTGAGTACAAATATTTGACAAAGGGTTGGATATATGTGTGGTACCTTAAATAATAGAAACATTTGGACGTTATGGGTATCAGAGGAAGCTCTAGGGTGGTGTGGGGAGATGTGACATTATTCTGTGCACTAAAGTGGTGCTTTTCCTAATAAGTATTCCACAATGTGGAGTTTTCTGTGACCTGTAAGGGTTGCACTTGAGCCTCATATTGAATGTAAATTATATGTAGTTGGATCAGGTGATTTCTCTGTGTGTTATTTTTTGAGCCTAGTGAAAGTGTGGTAGTGGTTTGATTAGCCTGAGATCAGCATTACACAAGTACTTTTTGTTCCCAGATCTGAACTCATCTTGGAAGCAGTGATGGTGTATTTTATGAAGCCATGTCAGAGCTCCTTGCCTTGCTGGAGCTCTGTAGGCCTCCAGTTTAGGAGACTTTGTTATGGCACATTTGAGAATTTGATGAACTACTGTGGATAATGGTAAACTGCACAGCAGTAGATGACTTCTTAGAGATGCTTTCATCTGTGGATCCTTTTTTTAGGGGACATGATAACTTTGGCTCTTTTCCTACATGTGAAATAAAGGGCAGAGATGAGAAAAATCTATTGGTTTGGAAAAGTGCTGGTGTCTGAAAGTTCTTGTTTTCTTCCTCTTGCTTCCCAGTAAGTTTGGGTTGTTAGAAAGAGAATAAAATATTCAGAAAGGGTATTTCAAATTCTGATGAGGAGGATTGCTGTTCCTCAGAGGAAACCAATGGCTCCCTTCCCATACCCCTCAGTATTTTTTTTATATTTAAGTGTTCCATAGAAAAGAGAATGCTTAATTTGGAGCTTGCAGCAATCTTTGTAAAGCAAAGCATGATTCCAGAAATAACCAGAAGAACGTGCTGCAAGTATTGGGTTTTTTAAATTAATTTTAATACAGTTTTCTTGTATGCGGATACAAGGAACTGAGACCTATTAATGAAAAAGTTTTCCTAAGACCTCCACCAGGGATTGAATTTCCATATTTTTTCCCTTCTGAAAGCCATTAGTGTGTCCTTAGAATAATTATAATGTTGAGTAGTTTATTCTACTTTGAGCCTTCAGTGCTGTTGCTGAGTGTCTGTTTAGATGGAGGGGACAGTGAGATGTGAACTGACCTGTGTTGTCAGTTCACATCCTCCTGTGCACTTTTTCCTTAGGCAAATAGGATATTTGATAGATACTGTTCTTGCCATTTTTGCTTTAAAAGCTGTTTTCCCACCCAGTTTTCTCTTTGGTGGGAAGACACTTAACTGTACTCCTTTCTGAGGAGCATGACCTGCTTTTCAAAACAGGGTCCTAGATACTTGTTGCAGCTGAGGGACTCTGTTCTAGAAGAATATGGGTGAATATGTAGAGTTAAGAAGGAACTCAGTTCAGGTATATCTTCCATAGGAGTCTGTCAAAGGAGAGTAAATTGAAAAAGTGTTGGCTTATTTCTACCTGAGCCCTCGCAAGTTTTGCCATTATGATTATCTTGTACCTGTGTCATATTACTCTAGTTTTGTTCTCTTTCAAAGCAGCTTGAGTTTCCTGAATACAATGCTGTCTTTTCTTGTTCTTTGACCAGAGCTGTTTGACAGCTTGCAGGACCAAAAACAAACCCTGGAGAAATCACTGTATAGTTCAGCAGCAGTGAAGTTTGTTGGGGGAGCAGTTGAATGTAGAATAATAAACAAAAATAGGTTAATGGAAAACCATGTTAGCATCTGCTGTTTAAAGGGCAGAATGCTTGACATATCCTGTGAACAGTGTCACAGTCTGTGTGATCAAATTCCATAAGTAGCATCTTGCAGGGGCCTTTTGCAGGCTTTCATCAAATAAAAGATTAATGCTTGCTTATCTGCAATTATGTAATGTTAACAGGTTTCTTGAGCACAAAAATATTTTTGACTTTTAGTCAAAAATAGTCAGTATTTCTGACGTTTATACTGATGGGTAATATAGCAACTGCTTAATGGAAAAAGATAGGCTGTGGATCTGAGAACCTTGTCTCTACCTGCCAAGAGACCTGCTTGCCTCTAGGATTCAAGGATGGTCATTTTATTGCAGAGGCAGTAATGCCAAGCCCAGGACTTTTTTTCTATAATTAACTAACCAAAGAAGAAATAAAGCAAACCTGGCAGTCTTACACAGTCTAAGGAGATCCTGTGCTTGTATATTACAAAATCTCATGAACAAGAGGGATTTGCCCTTAAGGTTCAGAACACTGCATGCAAATTTGTAAAATAAAATTCATAGCACTCAAGATTTAATCAAGATACACAAATGCCTGTGAGTGTCTGTAATGGAGCTCCAGCCTTGGGGAAAAGTTTGTAAGGGGTGCCAGTGTCACTCAGTGTCACTCTGTTAGAGCAGGTAATCTTTTGGGAGCAGGTGTACCTGTCTGTGTTCTTCCCTCACACCCACCCCTTACACAGCAATTCATCTGTTAGGTGATGATTCTTTCCCCTGAGCCTTGCCCACTTCTTTAGATCATTATGGCTACAATCCTACTACCAGTGTGGACTTGGAAAGATATTCTGCCAGTTGACCTATTTGTATAAGGGAGGTGTAGAGATATGCTGCTGGTGTGGATGGGCTTGGCTGACAGTCACTTGTCAGTGAATTAGGAATAAATAGGTTTCTAGTGCTGAAGACCTTTATGCCAGTCTTAGGATGATGATAGAGAAATTAAATCATCTACTTATTCCTTTCAGCCCTTGTTCAGACTATCATATTTATTTTGTCAAGAACAATATTCCTTAGATTTGCTTCTGGGTTTATTCCAACACAATGTCTTTCTAACCCAGAAGGTGCGCTGCCAAATGCCTTTGTGATTCTTAAATGTCATAAACATTTTCCAGAATTTCAATGCTTTAAAGTTACCATTCTTTGCTTACAGGCTGCACATTGTGAAGTTTTATTTTGAGGCTGAGATCTTACTAGAATATTTTTTGAAGGCGAAAAGTTGTATCTTTTAATTAAGATATGTCTACTGTATTCCTTCCCCCAGCTCCCACCCCAATTTCTACTTGTTCACACAACTATTCTGAATATATTTTAGATATTGTTTACAGCAAAGTGTCACTGAACTTGTCGTGTACGTACAGACCTCCAACATGTGACTACTTCTCTTGCTCCCTCACACTCTCAATTTCTATCTTTTTCTCATGTGTAAATATGTATTTTTAAGACAGGGAGATGCTGTTGCTTGACTTACATTATTTTCATAAGAATGGCTTCTTGTGATACAAAGAATTTTTATGATGCACAGAGTAGCAGATTGTATTTCATGTGTTTATCAATCCTTTGTATTCCTGTTGAAGAGAAGCCTTTGAATACTACTTTAAGGGTGTCGTACAGATAGAATAGTGGAAAAATGATTATTTTTTTTTTTTTTCTGAGATTAATCTAGTTCCTCATCTTGTATACCATTTGTGCATAGCGTCATGCTAGCTGAGAAGGTGACACAAGGAGGCAGGAGCATATGGCATTGGACAGGGAGGAATGGTAGTATCAGAAAGTGTTACAGTTGTATTTATTAAAACCCAGTCTAAAACACAAATGTGCTTGAGAGCTTTTTGAATCTTTACATGGTTCCCTTTTCGCTTAAACCTTCCTGCTCTTTCCATGAGAATTTACTTCTTGTGATTCTGCCTTGTGTGAGCTTGATAGTAGCATGATACTGTGCAATCAGCTCCTGACTAAAATGAGTCCAGTAGCTTTCATTACAGAGGAAGAATGAACCTCCTTATTGGGGTACATGTTCAAAAGCACCTGATATGCGATACTTTTAAAAAGACTTAGAAGAAAGCTATCAAGTAACAAAGGTGGATTACAAGTGTGTCTTTGTAATGAAAAGTGTAACAAATAGTGCTAGTATATATATTTTTTTTTTTATGTGCTTGTTATTTTTTCTTTCTGGTACCTGAGGTCTATGTTCAGTACTTTCCAAGTAAAAAAATAATTTCAAAATTTTGAATTAGACCATGAGTATTTTAGTTCTGCCAGTTCTTTTGTATTGCATGATTTGTGGTACTTTCAGCATAAACAGTGTGCATGTAGAGTCTAGCACAATGGATCTATCATGGGTGCATGAAGCAAATGTGAGGGGAAGTCTAACGTGTCAGAATACATCCAAAATGTTTCAGTCATGTCTTGGTGGTCAGCATGTACAAGTCAAGTTGCAGTGACACAGTAATATATTGAGTAGTCCTCCTGGTTTTGGCTGAGATTGAGTTAATTTTATTCCTAGAAGCTGGTATAGTGCTGAATTTTGGATTTAGAATGAGACTAATGTTATATAACTCACTGTTTTAGTTGTTTCTGAGCAGTGCTTACACTAAAGCAAGTACTGTTTAGATTTGTGTGCTGTCCTGCCAGGGAGGAGATTGGTGGACAGGAAGCTGGAAGGGGACCCAGCCAGGACAGCAGATCCCAGCTGACCAGAGGGATATCTCACACCATGTGGTGTCAGGCTCTGCACTGAAACTGGGGGGAGGTGGCCGGGGGATGTCCACCTGCTGTTCCCTTAGCGCTGGCTGGGCCCTGGTCAACAGGTGCCTGTGCATCACATTTTTTCTGTATTCCCTTATAGTTGTTGTTATTTTCTCTTCCTTTTCTGTCATATTAAACTGCCTTTATCTCAACCCATGAGTTTAACCTTTCTTTCCAATTCTGTCCCCTATCCCACCTGTGGGGGGGTGGGCTGGGGGATGAGTGAGTGAATAGCTCAGTGGTGTTAGCTGCCTGCCAGGTTAAACCACAGCACTGGTATGGATCTGTTCAGAGCACTTTTGCAAATGAGTTGCTCTGTGGTTTGGGAGAGGCTTCTGTATAACTGCTTCATTTGTGGTGTTTGTTTGGATCTTAGGAATAAAATGAACCTTCATCTAGCAATTAAAATGTATTGCACTATTAATAGAGAATGCACGGAAGACTTCAGTGTTATGCTCAGATATAGCAAACTGTTTTCACAAGAAGATTTCATTGCTTCTTTGATAGAAGCTGAGTTAGTCATCTGAGGGAAGGTATGGAAACTAGGAAAGTTGGGGGAAAAGGGTGGGTAGAGAGAGTTGGAGGTTTTTGAGCAGAACTTTGGAGCCCTTAAAAAGGGAGTAGAGTCTGCTTCCCGATTTATAGGCTGCTCTCCTGACTTGTCTGAGGAGTTCTTGCTCTCTGATTTCTTTAGCTCTCTCGTGCCCTCCTTTGTTTGAAGCACAGTGAGGAGGGGCTCATCTGTTGTTTTTCTGAAAGGTGGGAGCTGTGGGAAGGGAGGCCCTTCTGAATATCCCAGAGCAGGGAGCAAGGTGTGCAGAGGTGGTGGGGATGCCAGGTGTGAAGGCAGGTCTTGGGAGGAGAGCAGGTGAGCTGCTCTGTCCCTCTCAGCAAGAGAACAGCAGAGAGAGGAATGGAGAGGGCATCAGGACAGTGTGGCACCTGCTGTGAGCCCAGCTCAGCAGAGAAGTGCATTTCAGAAGTCAGGTCTTGTTCCTGTCAGGACCTGCCTGACTTTTTACTTCCCAGAGGATGGCTGTGGTCTTGTTAGCTGCTGTTGTAGTTTTATGAATGCCTTGTGAAGTTGGACTTAGTCTCAGGCTCCCTCCCTACATACACTTTTTCTCTTGAATAGTTTTGAAGAGACTTTTTAGCTGGCAAACATACTAAAAATAATCTCGCACTGTACAACTACAATTGTGTGTACTGAACACAGTTACATTGTTATTAGGTGTCAGATTATTTCCCAAGCACCTGTGTGGCAGAGGAAAACCAAAAAATAGACAAAATAGGTTATAGTTGGTGGTGTACTGTGTGAAGAAAACTTGAGTACCTGCAGACCTTAATGACATAACATTGTGTTTTCTTAATGTATGGATTTGGACTAAGAAGGTCCTCAGAAGTGAAGTGCATCCTGCAGTATGTGAGATGGCAGTGCCCAATCTCTTCAGGAACCTGGAAAACTTTCTCCTCTTGTGACAATGACTGTATTGCATCATTTTGGCAAGGGAGGAATTCTGGCAGAACAGTTGCTTTGAAGCTTACCTCAAATGAAGGCTATGCAGAAGAGTCCAGCCTGGCAAAGCAGGCTGCTGCTTTTGTTTACTGTCATCTCACCAGAATATTTTGATTTTTCTTTGAACTTAAGAGTCAACATAAATCACTTCAGTTATCTGTAAATGGTGGAATACGAAATCTAGGTCTTTTGTGAGTTGCTCTGATTTCTTAAGTACTTCCAGCTTCGCAACTGTTCCTGTCTTCTGCTTGCATGTAAATATCCTGGCATGTGTGGGAAAGGTGATATGCATTCTGCTGTGGAGAGTAGTTTTCACAGGCTTGATTTTGAAAGATGGTGTTAATGAGAGGGGAAAAGCACCTTGCTCTAATTAAAAGGAAAAGAAATATTAGAATATGGTGATTTCTCCATTTCCTTAAGGTGAGTTATCTTCTTGTGCTCAGCTGAATACACAAATGGCTCTAGCACTTGCATGTTTCAGCTTGAGCCCTCTACTTCTCTGTAGTTAGCTGTGTTTAGATGTTTCATCAGATACTGGGCTGGTCCTGTCAGTATTGCTGAGAGCTAGAATTTGTCTGTGTGAAGAGCAGCATGTTTTTTTGACACTTCTAGCTTTTCCCAGGCCTTTCTGCTTTTCAGGAAATACTGAAAAATTCTGGGTAATGGGGCAAATGGTAGTGCTGAAAACCTCGGACTCTTTTTACTAAAAAAAAGCTGCCTTCAGCTGTGTGCCTCTTACTCTTCCTGTTGGATGAAGCCAGTAGGATCCAGCTGGTTGAGTAACGCTGGGGCAGGTGAGGAGGGAGATTGAGCTATGTGGGAAAATGATGTGGTGTTTTCAGTAGGTGGCAGTCCTTCTCTGCATCAGTCCAGGGCCAGTGGTGAACCTGGTGACAGAGAGGGGCAGGGAGAGAGGAAAGAAGAGGGAACAAAGTTTTTCTGTCAGTGCCATCTTGTGGGCCAAGTGTAAATACACGAGCCTGAGCACTGGTGCCTTGGAAAGAAGAGGAGTATTCCTTCTGCTGCAGGGCTCTCTGCCCGAGTGGTGTCCTGAGGTGGCTCTGCCCTGCTGGCAGCTTTTGCTGGGAGCCTGTGTGTCGGCAGCCCAGCAGCTCTTTACTTTTGGGGCCAGCAGGGAGAGGGTGAAGCATTTTTGGGGTACCCTTTGCTTTCTAAAGGGCTGGGGCTAGAGGCTCATGTTTAGCAGATGCAATCCTGATTAATTCTTTTTTCCCCAAACTTCGGCTGATGTCATAGACTTCCAGTTTTTTGACTCTTGTTGGCCACACTTCTTTGAATGGAGTGTTTAGAAGCTGTTAAGTAGCAGTTGCTTTTGAGTCCAATTTACAAATAAAACATTAAATACTGAGCCAAGCTCCTTTGATACAAATCCTCAATGCTACTTACTTCACCAGCCTGATGAGAGGTAGTTGTGCAGCTGCCTTAGGCTGTGAAATAATGAAGGAAAAACTAGAGGTGGGGGAACCCAAAACCAAATACATGCTGTTACTAGCTGATGTAAGGGCATCTTCACAGATCCTCTCCTGCTAGTGCTGAGTGATTTTTTAATATCTAGATTTTTAAAAAATTATTCCCATTCTCTCCACTAATTTTCTATCCTCTACCCCTGACATGTTTTCCTTGAGGAGGTCAAAAGGTTTGTTATCAGAGAGAGGACTGGTGATGGTTAGTGAGAATGTGGTGATGATATACTTAATAGTTTTTTCCAGATATATGCTTAGTTAATAACTTGCAGAATTCCTGCCTGATCAAGTCTTCTCAATGTGATGTCCACTCTTGCTTCACAACAATCCCTAGGCTGTTTTGCATGATGTTTTTAGGAGAGCATTGGCTGGAAATGCCAGCAAAAGCAGTTCTCCTAGGCAAGTACTGCTGAAAACCAAACCGCTACCCTAGCTTTAATTAAATTATCTCTCTTGTTTCTTCCTCCTCCCCACTTCTCTATGTTCCCCTCTGAAAAATTTCAAGAGTGGGGGACTCTGAATATCTGTTTTCTTCTTGCCCGCCTGCCTGGCAGTGACTGAGCAGGGCAGAGAAGGGCACGCTGGTTTAGATCAGTGTGAGTTGCAATGGAAGCACCCCTAGCAAGCTATCAGTATTGCTGATAAGGAAAGCATGTTTTGCTTTCCTAACAGAGTTGTAAACTCTCAGCAAGTGTGTATTGTCTGTGTATTATTTTTACATCATCTAGATGAGTTTACATTGAGTTTTATGATTATTTCTAGAGAATTGCAAGTAGAAATACGTCTTGCTTTGTTTTCAGATGATCTGACAGACTACCAGTGAACTGTTAATTGCTTCCCTGCCAGTCTGTGAATTAGACTTTTCTTCCAGTTGTAACTGACCCTCAGAACTGGATCGATTGCGTGGTTGGCACAGAAGACACAGTGGAGAAGGGAGGAGTCTTTTAACAGCAGCAACCCAATCTAAAATAAATAGACCTTTACATACTTTTTAACCAGAGCAGCCTATTATTCAGATGTTTTGAGGTTTGTTCAGTCAGTACAAAGCAAAGAGTGGGAATTAAGTGTTCACTTAATTAATGAGTAGAAATGAGGTAAGAAAAAGACAGTTCCGAATTCTTAAGTCTCTTAGCAGAAAGTGCCTAGAAGCACTTGGTTGTAAATCATCAGGCACAAAGATTCCTACTTGTTAAATTAACTGGTTTTCTGTTCAAAGCATATTGAAGTGCCTTTTTTTTTTTTTCGCATGTTCTATACGTTTATTACCTTCATAGAGTGCCCTCAAAATGTACACTTTAGGCAATTACTGTGTTTTGTCTAAAAGCAAGCCTCTGCAGAAATCATGACATAGTTCATCATAGTCTTTGTTGTTAAAGCATTTAAATCATGTATGTTAAAGCATTTGGGTGTGTGGACATAGGGTAATCACTCACTTTTTTTTTCCCTAAAGATTGATGCCAAATGTTTAGGAAAGTGTTTGAATTACAAACATGGAACAGGATGTTAATCTATACTAATCTAATCATTATTTGAATAGGCCATTTAAATCCATCCACCCTGTGGGCTTGTGAGCAGCATAAAGTAAATTACAAGAAAATGCATTTTCACACCCTTTGCCTTAGGCTAGTTTTTCATCCTGGTGTCACATGAACATTTTGCAAAAGATAAATTTCATGGATAAATGCAGCTAAAGTTATTTTCTATACTTGGCAGTAAAACTGAAAGAGAATTCTTCATTGTTAAAATACAAAGTTGTAGTAATTACCTGACTTTGATATTGTAAACTGCTGATAGTTAAATTGACCGCATCTATGTATTATTTATGGCCTAAGTTAATTAATTGGCTTGGAGGGCTCAGCAGTTTTGAGGATGCCAGTCAGCAAGTTGTTTCCTGCCTGTACTTGCTTATTAAGATGGCTTATCTCTTAATTTTTTTTTTCTTAATAATTCTTGCTAGAGATATTTAAAATGTCACTGTAGCATTCAAAACTAGGTGAATAAGTGTAATTTTATTTATAGTTGTCAGCAAATGCAGAAGAGTGTACATGTGCCTTTAGAGCACTCAAAAAAATCTCAGGTCTTGGGAAAGTACACTTTGAGACAGAAGTGAGAGATTGTTGTAACTTAGAATGCTGCAGTCTGTTGTCCTCAACTGACACACTCAAAACACTGTAATTTGATGTTATTTTGCACAGGTGTAAATAAATCAGCTTTTGTATTAGTTTAGTTTAAAATAAGTTAGTGGAATACTTACATTTGTATTGTAAAAGCATTGCATGGCTTAACTTTTGCACACCATAGTTTCCTCAATTCCATTTTTGATGTGGATGTTACTGAAGACATTTGGTCCATTTGACCAAAGAAGTTGCTATACCGAACCCAAAAAGCATTATTGGATCAGCTGGTAGAAATGACCCTGCTAACCTTTCTTTCCTACCAACTTGACCTTCTGGAGGTCAAGAAGGAGCTAGGGCTGGCACAAAGTGGGAGGATAGATTATTGTACACTGATTATGTACGTAATCTTCAGGTGATCCTAGACTTAAAAAAAAGCAGGGAGAAAGAAAGTTCTTTGTGGTGGCTTGGTGATGTGTGTGGGAGATCTGCATCTCTGTGTCTCCATCTCAGCCTCTGCACCTGAGCTGTCAGCTTATCTGCCAGTATGGTAAGCTCAGGTTTCTGCTTTGTGTTGAGCTGGGAAGAGATGGGCATGTTCTCAACTGCTGTGTTTTCTGAGTGTTGATAGCAGAGGGATGATATGACTTGGCTTCTTCACCAAGCTCTTAGTAACTGTTTGTTTCTCCTCTCCCATTCTCTCTTTCTTGTTGGCTCTCTTTCTTCTCTTGTGTTTATAGTTCTGATCTTCCTTTCTGCAATGTTTTCCTAGGTGACTTGCCTCTGTTTCCTCATTCCTGTCATTCCTAGCTTAGCACCAGCTGTCTGACTCTGATTTCTGATGTTTCCAAGGTCACTGCTGTCTGTGGCCAAAGAGACAAGTATTTTTCTGTCTGTTGCAACTGCTTACTGTAGACTCTGTGGTGCTGGTCAGGTGCTTGAAATGTTGAGAACTATTCCAGGGGAAAAAACTGGATTGATTTAACCTGTGGTGGGTGAGATCAAGTGTTTAAGGATACAAAAGAAGACAGCATTGACCCAGACATCTGAAATACTGCCCTAAATTTAGGTGAAACTTATTACTGGCAGTGTTGTTCTTTATCTGGCATGCTCCTCCTCCTCATTTCTGGATGTAGCTTTTGTTTTACATGGTTTGAATTGGGCAGTTGCTTTCTCTTGGAGGTAAAGCTTGTCAGACCTCTACTTGTGCCGGTGTAAGAGACTTTTGCTGTTGGGGGGATGTACTGCACTGCTCAGTCCTTCAAATAGGGTCTTAATTGTTTTACTTCACTACTGAAAGTGCTGAAGCTGGATTGAATTCTATCTAATTGCTGCCTGTAATTGCTCTCGATTTCAGTCTGTTCTTGGTAGTAGTTAAGGCAGATCTCATCAAGGAGTGTCCTTACTACCTACTGAATACTAATAGTTTCACTAGATAAACGACCCAAGGGAAATAATTATATTTTCATGGCAGTGTCTACCCTCAGGTAACTGTGGTGATCCTTTAAGTGAGATATACTGAGGTTTGTTTGAAATAATCCTGGTTTTAATTTTAAGACAACTTTTCCATCTTTGTGGGTTTCTTTTTCTTCTGTAGAGCAGGGAGGCTTTGTAGTCCAGAAGAGGAAGCCTTGGGTGCCCTTCTTGTGAGTTAATGAAGGATGTGAAATCACAGCATGAAACTTTCTCCTCCTTTGTTTTCCTGCCTTTTAAAAAGCCTCTCTGAGGGAATTTATGCAAGCAGATGCAGCCTCCTCCCAGGCAGTGAGCTGTGGCTTGTTTGACATTCAGAGAACTTGCTCTCCAGCAACTTGGAGAGAGCATGGCTGCTCGCCTGCTGTCATGGCTTGAAGAGTTTTTGACAGAATACCTTGGCCATAAGTTGGGGTGGCAGGCTGGTACTGGGAAGGAGATATGTTAGAAGACCCAGTGGCTTCTACTACTTGGAAATTAAATTGTTCAGAAAGCACTAGAATCATGGAGTTTAGAGTGGTGAATTGCCATGAAGCAGGGCTTGACTTGCTTTGGTACTTTCCAGATACTGCATTATGGCTTAACTCCGTTTTGAAAGGTGGCATCAAGTTTGGGGTTATGGTTTGAATGCCTGTCTGAAAGAAATTGCTTGTAAGAGGTAGTGTGGAAACCACTGCTGCAAGCTTTGAGCACAGTCTTCATGGGTGGATTTATTGTTGGGGTACACTAAAACTAATTATGTTGCCGGGCACAAATAAGAGGAGCATGTACTGTACCTGTACAGGATATGTGTATTGTTTATCAGGTGTGTTGTATTGAGCAACAGTCCAATTGGTGCAAAACAAGGCAGGCTCTTCTAGAAGCCTGGCAAAGGCTTGGCAAAACAAATTCTCCTTGGAAGATTGATAGTACAGAACAAGCATATTCAGGCAGTTCTTAACAAATGAGAAGTGCTTTTTTTGTAGTTACTTTGTGTCGGATTTTTTAAACTGTGTATTTACTTCCAGAGCTACTGTTGCTAATTAGAGGTTAAAAAGTGTGTTCTCTTGATACTGTTCACAAGGATTTGTTACATGTTGGAAAACCTCAATATTGTCCCAACTTGTGCTTTATTTGCTTTGCGTTGTTGCTTGCAGAGTATTTGAAAAAGTTTCTCACCCACACGTGGTGATTTTTTTTTTTTTGTTTTGTTTTGTTTTTTGGAACCAAAGTCACTTTCTTGATGATGTCATCCATAAAGATAAGATGCTGGCAGTACCATTTTGAGTAGCAGTAACATTTTGAGATAACTTTGCTGAAGATTTTTAAGCAATTCCACTTTATTGGAACCATGTCTTTGCATTTCTAAATGCTTCTGGAGCATCCAATTAGCAAGATTTGCTTAGCTTTTTAACGTGTTTCTAGAATGGCACATTGTACTCCATTATCCACACAGGATGTGATGATTCCTTTTGCCATGCACAGAGCACCTCTGAGTGTGCTCCTCTGAGGCTGGATCATTGTGATCACAGCCCTAGTTAGTGCTTTTAATGAACAACCTTTTGCTTTTCTATTTCGTTGCATTGGCGTATTCTGTGTTAATAAATCAGTATGTTTTGCGGGCCACATGTCTTGTAGAAGTTAAATTTCCAGTGCTGCATGACTCTGGAAATAACTGGATCTCTGCTTTGGTATCGCAGCTAAAAGTTTGACATCTTGAGATGTGATAATGTGATGTTAGTCACATTAGTGATCTCAGCAGGAATTTTACATGGGATTTTTGGGGAGTGTAATGGAAATAATAATCTGAAAAGGCTTTATATGTGCTCTTAATTTGGCTTTTTCTGACACTTGTGCTAAGTGCCAATGTTACAGCCATTTATGGCTTTACAGTGATGAATTGTGTTTCTGAGGGTGCTGTGGATCCATGAGGTTTGGTTGGTATCCTTTTATCTGAAAGTGTTATGTAAATCATAGTTTCAGTTTTAAATGCTTCTCTGTAGGGGTTTCAGTTGTACTTGAAGCCTCATTGTTAGCTCAGCAAACTTGACTTTGCATAGTAGAAAATTATGAGCCTCCCACAGAAGTCCTATTAGTATAAACTTCAACTCCACAGTATCAACTGTGAAGATGGGTCAGTATAATAATCCATAACTTGTTCTTCTAGACTAAGGCTGACTTTCTTGTGGTATTTAAATAGCAAGGATGAAGTGGGGAAAAAACTCTCATTTGTTAATTTATTACATTGAAATTTTATAACAAAATGCTACTTCTGTGCCATAACTTTAACATATTGGCATAGTGATATTTGGAACTGTTTCTTCTTGCAAATTTCCTTGCTATCATTTAAGCCTAGACATAATTGCTAGCTAATTTTGAAGTGGTGCAAAGTTATGTCAGTGTTTAGGTGGTGCATTTAGTGGCATTAGCATTACAGTGTTTGCCTTTCTTGGTGGTGAACACAGTTTATTGCATATCTTTTGCTGTGGCTATGGAATGCTAGTGTGAAATTGGGTAATCCCAATAGTCCAGATTCTTAGACACAGCTCTGCCACTTTCTGTGACTCACCCCATGATTCTTTGATCTGTGACCAGATCCCACGCTGGAGAGGTGTGGGGGACATTGAGTCAGCACTGGCCATTGGAGTAACAGGCTGCAGTTAGACTGAGCTAGGTACAATGTTCTCTCAGCCTTATCAGGGGTAATCCCTGTCATAATATTTAGTTGCTTAGCTCAGCTTTTAAATCCTGTAATAATTGCGAAACAAAATTTCGTGCATGGTTTTGAGAGTTTGGGGAATAAATGCTAATTACTGTTACTCAAGCGGTGTTCTACAGAGGATTTTTTGTAGTAACTACTAGCATAAAAAACCTTTTTACCTGACTTGGTTGTGGGCATTAAAAATGTAGAAATACCATGACCTAAAGATGACTAAGGATATGACCTAAGGATAACTATGCAAGTTCAGATCAAAGGCTAGCTTACCTTATTTTGTGAGCTGTGGGCTCTGTAGTAGTTGTCTGGAAGAAAAGGTAAAAAACCCAGACAAGCTGATAAAAGTAGAGCGTGACACCTGCTGTTAAATCTTTCCAGCCTCTGACAATCCACAGCTGAGGAGCTTCTTGTGGAGTCAGGGATGTATCCCTATATATTTAACAACTCAGTGGAAGTCCTTCTATGGCTTATTTAGATAGCTTTCTAAAGATGTTTTGAGCTCTCTTTACCTTCACAGCATCCTACGGCAGTAAATTTCATGTCTAAGTAATGCGTTTTGTAGTAATTTCCTTCTGTTTGTTCAGCTGCTGCAGCTGGTGGCAGTGGGTGCCTTTGTTTTTGTGTCGGAGATGTTCTCCACGCTATATGTGAGTTCATATGGCATTAGGGTACTGCACTACATCCCATCTCTTTCAAGATGAACACATTTAGTTTACTTTTTTCTCATGTGGATACCATTGCATTAATTTAGTTGGTTTAGACAGTTTGCATCTCTGTACCCCTTCTTGTTTTGTAGTATCACAGTGGACCACAGCTTTATTTTGGCTACAGAAATATTACAGAAATAGTAAAAAAGTCTTGTTTGCTGCCTCTAATTTTCCTCTGTTTTTCTTGACTCCATGACTTGGCTGATTAATGACCTGAGTTTGTTACCTCACCATCATCTGTTTCCTATCAGTGTAAATAGCTAATTGAGAACTCATTTCTGCACAGGTATAATGATGGAGTTTGGTTTTTTTTTAAATTATTTTGCCTTGGGGTAGGTTTTGCACTTGCTGGCACTGGATTTTGCCCCCCGCTTTAATGTTTGGCTGTTGACAACATTGTATAGTGGCTGTTTTGTGAGTTTGACTAATTCAAATAATTTCATATCCTCATTAAAGTTCTCTCTGTTCCTTTTGTGAAATTGCAGGTACATTGTGTGGCTCCCAAGTTGAATCTCTATGGGTCACTTTTGATAACTCCCTTCAAAACCCAGTTGTTTGTGTACAGCTGTTGTTTGTTTCTTCTGTAGCACTTCTGAATCTTCAAGAGGAGTGTCTTAGCTCAAATGACCTTTGTTTAAAATAAAACCAACCCTTGCTGTGATGTCTTTTCAAAGGATATTCAGATATGATGTATTAACTGAACTACTCTATGTTTTGCTGATTGCTTTAAGATGCATAGAAGCATTTTGGAAAGGCTCCATCCTTCTACCAAGGCAATGTAAATTCTTTTCTATTTCTCTATTTATTCAAACCTCATCAGTTCTGTTTTATTTTTTTTATTATTACATCTTTTATAAATTTATCAATTATTACATCTTCTATCAACTTACCAGGCTTGGGCATTTGCTTTCTGGTCTATAGGTCTCTGGATCTCTTCCCTTCTGTCCTTCCTTGATCTTTAAAGGCTTGGTTCATGTTTTCTGCCTTCCATTCTGCTGCTGCTGAGGCTGTGCCAAGTGTTATGTTGCACGCTGTAGTTAAAATTTCAATTTAGTGTCTGGCTTCCTTTACTGAAAGGTGTCATGGAGTCCTGGCAAGTCACAAAGATGCTGTGCTTGGTCACTCACTATTCTGTGAATTGTAGCATCAAGATGAATTGTATTTACAGCAGTGCCTGGGAGAAATGCTATATTTAAAGGAAATGGAATAGTCTGCCATTTCAAGACTTAGCAGAACTTGTTACAAGAAAATGAAGGAATTGAGTCCGTGTGAGGTGCAGATAAATTGAGTCTTCTGCCAACAGAAGAGATGAGTGTGTGAGATCAATAGGATCTTGGTAACAGGCACCGTGGAGAAAGTGGAAAGGTTATTTTCTGTTTCTCTTAGCACAGGAGCTAAGGGTTACTCAGAAAAAACCCAAGTAATTGGCAAGGTCATAACAAATGAAAGGAGGTGATTCTTCACCCTGTAACTAAGTTGTGCAAATGATTTCTGTGATTTTTTGTGTAATGTGAAATTGCATCATTTACAAAGTGAATATAGAAACATGAAAAATCCATTTAAGACCTTTAGATGCAGATATTCTCTGAGACAAATGATTGGAAAAAGCCTTGACAAAGTATTATTATGTAATATTTGCCTTTCTCTATTCTTCCTTATTGGCTAATGTGAGATGCAGGTTTTGGGCCTGAATAGGCTGTCACTGATTTTTCTTAGGTGCTTGTCCTGGTTGCACAGATGGCATTCCTAGCTGCTGCTTGGAGGAGTGTATGGCCCTCTGCTAGAAATTCTTGCTGTTGAGGAGCAGCAGCTACATTAGCAAAAGAGCTCACAGCAATCTTTGTCAGTCACTGAACTGTTGTAACTTGTAAAAGGACAAGGCAGCATACCTGAGTCTTCCACCAGATTCCAAGCTCTTGTGCCTGTGGACAGACACATTCCTGGCCATACAGGGCATCAACTACCATGGGCCTGGGCTCCTCAGCATTGGGTGCCTGCATTCAGGTGATAGGGTGAGGATGTCTCTGTATGGTCACCATTGATCTGATGGTGGCTGGGGCTTGCTGTGTCCAGCAGACGGCTATAGGAAACCCAGGATGTGCTTTCTGGATCAGGATGCTGGCTCAGGGCCCAGGCAGCACTGGTGAGGCAGTGTGTGTCACCAGTGAGAGGCTGGAGTGGGGACTCTGTTCTGTGAAGGTTGGAGTGGAAGCAGTTGTGTTTTGGAGAGGGCATTGAAGTTAAGGCATCTGCAGTGGAGGGTTTGATGAGGCTGGAAGAGCCCGGACTGTGGAGGTGAGACTGTTAAGAAGGAATTAAGATAAATTGTTAGGCTTGACTGCTTACAGTATCCCCTCTAGCTGCCCTTGTCAGCTTGGCTACCCAAGCCCATCATATAGTGCATCACCTGATGAATCAGAACTATCAAATTCTTGCAATAGCTAATTTCTTGAAGGAAGTTATCTTTGTTTCTTTCCGATTGAATTCCCAGACATTACTATGAATAAGCAGAATTGGTGTGGATTGATTTTTTTTTTTTTTTTTTTTTTTTTTTTTTGGTAGTTGCTTGTAACCTGCTAGAGAGCATCTTATATTATTTTGGAATGCGGAAATTTTTATAGGTGTTCCCATAAACGTTAAGTTTGAATTTCTTACAGAAATTTAGTACTGAATGATGCTGGATGATTGGATTAGTTTTCTGTGAGTTCACTTTAATGGCCCCCTGAATGAAAAGAACATAAGGCGATGTGAGAGAAAATCTGGGAGATTTTCATGGAATCTTGCGCTGATCTGTGGGCTTGCAAATCCTGAGCAGGAGTGGTTTTACCTAGGTGAGTGCTGCATGTCTCTCCCTGAGGTGTCTGCCTCGTCCTTCGGAGAGGTGATTTACTTGTCTGCTGGCCTGGCAGGTGCTGGATGCCCTCACCTCACAGGCTGTTGCATTAAATTGGCTTCAGTTTCCTCTCTTCCTTGGCCAAGGACACTGAGCCCCAGGGCTGCCCAGGCAGCTCCACCATTCCTGCTGTGGCAGGAGGGGTTGGTCCCTGCAGCAGGGATGGGAAGGCTTGTCCCTGCTTCCTGGGTAAAGTCCTGTGCCTGCTCATTCAAAATGGGTGTTAATAAACAGTGAGGGATGCTGGAACACATTGTTGCAGGTACCTGTGAGAGAGGGAGAGATGCAGCCCTAGGCTCCTTTTTAAAGATGATATGTACTGGCTGGAGTCATAATGATAAACTAGGGATTGAAAAGGGTGTACTTGGGAGGAGCTGTAGCTCAGGGATTTGCATACAGCTTTGTGTTCTTTAATCAATTTTAAAAGGAAAGCGTTGAAATGAATTTACTCTTGTTGAAACCTGAAGTGTTGCTTTTGGGGCTTGTTCATTTCTGCTAACTACTTGAGAATTACTTCTTTTTTGTTTTGTGATTCTAAATTAAATGAAAATTTGAACAAGCTATATGAAAATTAAGTAAGCCTTTATTCTTAATTTTGACACTTTCCAGTGTATTAAGGAAGTGACTGAGATTTCTGATTAAATCCCTTCTTACCAGAAGGGTCTAACATTTCTTTTTCCTTTTTTATCTTTAATTCTTGCATTTCTTTGTTATCTTTATTCCACACCCCCCCCACACACACTTTTTTTTAACACGTGTTTAATCACACTTAGTCAAATTCTGATTGTTTTCAGAATATCAATTCCCCCTCCGTCTTTCTTCTTTGGCTACGAGTACATACATAGTGCTACAACGATTTTCCTGTTTCTTCTGTTAACATGTTTATTTTAAAAAGTATGTGTGTACACAGCAAAAGGAGACTCCCAAGCTGATAGCAGTGGGGGAAATAAGCACGCTTGAGGTCAGTGGGTCTGTGCTTCTGGCTCGTGCTCTGTCTGTAGTTCATTCTCCATTGATGCTGAATCCGTGTGTCATCTGATCACTTGGCTGCACACATTTGTTCCAGATGAAATGTGAGCATGTGATGGCATTTAAATTGTGGTTGGAGCACGTGGTAGTGTAGTAAAACAGCCAGCAGACTATTTTAGGAGGGAGATGATAACCTCATGGAGCATAAAATCTTTTGCAATAAGATGCCTCCTTTCACCCACGTCCAGCTCTTGCTCTCTGACATGCTCTGGACATGCCTGTGTCTCTGAACACTGCTGCTCTGAAACAAGTCTGTCCCAGCAATCCTACTGTGTGCCTCTGGTACTCAGACTGCATGGAAATCTCTGTTTGTTTTGCAAATGGACATTTGGATTGCAGGTAACAATCCCTATTTTGGAAGCAGGTTTTCCTAGTTGTTTTTTTTTTTTTCTCTCAAAAATTTTCATTATATAAATGAAGCTTTTTGCTTCATCTCCCATACAGCCTCCCTTCATCTCTCCATACAGCATGGCTTTTGAAACTAAGCTGATACTTCAGAAATTAGTTGAGAAATGTTGGCAGAACATGCATCTAGACAGAAGGCATCTGAAATCAGTTGTGGCAAGCCATCCTTCCTGTGTTTTTAGGTAAGAGTATGGAGATGTTCACAGTTTAGCTGATGTGTACTTTCTTTAAATTTTAGAAAATAAATCTACAATTATAGTATGCCAGAAGCAGACTCTCCCTTTGTAACATTTGAAACCTAGTTGAAAGTTTCCTGAATATATAAACTTCCTCTTTCTTAGGACCTGGTTTAATCTGAGCCTTAAAAGATTTATTGTGTCACTACTCAGTTCAGCCATTGGGAAAGAGATGATTTCATTCTGAGTGCTTATGTTCATTAATTACTTCCAGACCCTGGCCAGGCACTTTGGGCATCCTGTTTTGGTAGTCTTAATCATTGTCATTGTTGCTCTCGTGTGATTTTTGATTTCCAGTGTGACTGACTGATCTATTTCAGGTCAGTTTTCCTTTTCAGTGCTCCTGATACTTTTAGTTAGCATGAAGTGTTGGTCAGGAGTTTGTGCCAGAGGCCTTTCTTTAGACTGTTCTTTCATGGAGGCTTTTCCATAACTTGTGTCTTTTTAACTTATTGCTGAGGAGAAAAGAAGAAAAGTCAGGAAGAAATTGCAGATGTATGAAAATGGTGATGCCATAATGTATGTTTCCCCTCTAACATAGGAACAGTTTACAGATTCTGTTGCAGTAACTTTACTTGAAAGTTTGACATGGATTATGGAGGAGAAGGTGGGATACCTGCCTGTGAGCTAGTACTACAGAGCATGATAGACATGCTCTAAACTGAAACTCAGGAAGGCTTATGTTCTCCATGCTGCTCCATCATGTCAGTCTTGAATGGGGCTGGTGAAAGGATAGGTGCCCAACAGAGTCTGAAATAGCAGAAGCTGTGGAGTGAAGGAGTAGCTTCCCAAAATCATAATCTAATACTGTGATTTAAAAAGCAGTGTGGCCACTCAAGGGACCAGCTGCTCCTGTTACTTGCAGTTGCTCATGTCTAAGAGGGATTGTGGTCTTGGAAACGTGCCCAGTTGATAGTATTACAGATATCACATGGATTTGGAAGACTGAGATCTGCCAGACTTTCTGGTTTTTTGTAATTGCAAGTTATTGACAAACATACTCAAACAGATTACCAGCATCTGTCTCGTAGGCAGCCCCAGAAACTGACTTCACAGGCGTTCTCATGTGACAGTGATCTTTAATGAACTCTTCATTCAAGAAGGCACTGGTTTCATGAAATAGATGTGTCTACTCTCAGAATCAGCATTGCAGTCCTGGAGTAGATGCTAGCTTTGTTCTTGTGATGAGTAGGGCTGGGGGGAGAGTAGTGAGACCTGGAAGCTGCTTTTCTTCTCTACAGTCTGTTTCATTTGGGAAAATCCTTTACCTTGCTCGTGTGGTTTTCCCCAAGAAAATTAATATTTAACCATGTTCTTGTTTATAAGATGAATTAGCAGTGCCTGCCTTGTGCAATTACTAGTAAAAATTAAGTTTTACTGTTTTTATCACTGACTGCTTGATAGCAGAGCTGTCTGTATTTATTTCCAAATGTTTACTTGTTTTTTTCTTTTTCTCAGCGCTGTGTGTCTTCTTACTTGGACACAGTATTCCCTTTGCATTTTGACCTGGGTTTCCACATCTGTGTTTCCTGATTTATTTTAGGAGAATAGCTTACATGGCTGTATATCAGGAAGAGGTGGGTTTTGCTGGCTGAATAATATGAATTTCTCAGGGTATGTTTCTGGCCAATTTTCTTGTTGAGGTGCCTCTCTTCATTGGCACTAGAAGGTGCTTATGCAATTGCTGTGTTTCAGCCAAGCATGGAGGTGTAACCTGTTACATTGGCAAGAACTGAGACGTCTCAACTTCAGTGTCCCAATCAAATTTTCTTTGGTAATTTAATTCTAACAACTTTTTTTTTGCCTGTGGTTCCAGGAGTGTGAGCTTCCTTAAGCCATGTTACTCAATTGTGTATTAGTACTGTGTGCTATGGAATGTCTTTATGTCAGCTGAGAGTATCACTTTGTGATATCATCTATAAACCAAAACCTACAAAGCAGTCTGAAAGTGTTTTAGGATGAAGGCATAATAAATGTAGTTTGTTTTGCTGTGCAGGTAGAAATTTGGAATAGGCTTGTTCTTATGTTTTCTTACTTACAGAAGTGTAGGCAGTGCTAATCTTCCTATTTATGCTTTTTAAATTACATCTTGCTTTGCTATTACTAGCAAAGTAGTTGATGTTTGTGCTCAAAAATACTAAATTCTTACAAAAGAATTCATTTCAGGATACTAACTTGCAGTGTTACATTCTAAAAACAGATTTGGAAAGCTTAAGGAATTGTACAGTTCATCTCCAAAAGGAAACATAGCATTTCTTTGTGTTTCTTTTTTTTAAATGATATTTTTGCTTGTGTTGATGAAAAATAGGTTGTGTGTGTGAGAAGTTTACTTTGAAGCACTTTCTTAGGTAAAATGTTGTTTAATATTTGAAATTAATGCTCTGTAGAATCCTTAGTGCTTTGATGTGTCTGGGTTTGGGTGAAAATTCTTGGAGCTGGAAAGCTTTAGGACTCTAAAACAGGTTTTTTAACCTTTGTCCTCTTTGGATTTGTGTTTTAAATGTGTGTCTGGATGCATGCACACACAGATGTGCACAGACACTACAAACTTCCATATGCATTTTTGCAGCTAGTTCTGCTTTTTTTTGTGGATAACAGGTTATGTCTTTAAAGTATTACTAGTTGCAGGAATTAAAGCTTTCTAAGTGATGTGGTGTTTTAGTACAGTTAGGTTTTTACTTTTGAGTAACAGGTTTATATGAGCAGCAAAATTTATTCCAGACCACCTCAGAAGTTTTGTTTATTCTTTACCACTGATGTTTCTCTTGTGAAGTGTTACCAAATGGCCCAGAAATCATGTACTGCAGGTCTGTTGTTCCAGTTATTTTCAAACCTTTCCTTTTATCTTACTCTAAATTTTGAAAGAGAACTTATTTTTTTCTTTTAGCTTTCCTTTGTGCTGTACAGTGCTACATTTGGGCAACAGTATGCTTCAGAGAGATTTCCAGAACATTTGTAATCATCTCTTCTCCCCTCACCCCTTCCTTTCCTCTCAGTTGTCATAGTTCCCTGCTTTTCTTATCTCTCCTTTTACTGCTGCAGCTTTCAGATGATAATGTACAGCTCGAGCAGCAGCTGCTGCATAATAGCTGCAGCACCACTTAGAGCTGACCTAATGTGAGAATAAATGAACAAATCTGTGATTTGCATGTGGGCTTACCTACAGGGTGTTTTTTCAGCTTGGGTGTATTAGATGTCATCACTGGAAGGTGAACTGTGGATGGCCTCCGTGGCATCCTCTTTCCAGCTGCTCCAAGGATTGTGCCACACTGGGAGTGGTGGTACAACAGAGCAAGGTGTTGGGATTCCTAGTATTTTTTGCAATCACCTGTTTCTAAATATGAGTTGCTTTTTTTCCCCTACCACTTTATTTATTCATGCTTCCATGGCCAAAAGCACTGCAGTGTGTGCAGTAGGAACAGGTGGAGGGACACGTTGCCGTGTCACGCTGTGCTTTGTCAAGCCACTCTGCTCATTTCCTTTCATTTCCTCCGGGTGAGCGAGCCAATGCTCTCCTAATCTTTTGTGCCAGGGGCCCGAGGCTGCAAAATTGAGCTGGAAAGTGTCCTGCTGGTTTGGTACACACAGCCCAGGGCTTACAGCTTATTTTGGGGCTGGCTGGTGAGGTTAGCAGTAGCTGCCTGGTCTGGGCTGCTTGTAAGTCAGCTCCTCAGCTGCTGCAGTTGATGATGCAGTGCTGTAAAGAGAGCTGCCACTTATTTTTGTCAGATGATTTAAGTGTTAATACTCACTGGGAACACTGTACCTGTGTATATTCAAGGCAGTAGTTTAGCAAGGAAAAACATTTCTGTTTTAACCAGTAAATGAACTTTTCTTGCTATGAATGTTAGATACAACCTTACTGATGCTCTGCTGGTTTAAGGATACACTTTCTTCAAATATGTCTTCTACGAACCTTAACTTGCTTGTATGTCAGAAGAAAGCTTGACTAAACTACCTCTGATTTTTTTTCCCCTGTCTCCAGCTGTAGATCTTGCTTTATCAGGTGAAATACCTTGATTTTAAGAATACTTCCTCCATAACTGGATTCTGACTTTAAGGTCTAGAAGGGGGAAATAAAATAGTATGAAGGTTACATGACATCTTAAAACTGATTTGAGGAAAAGAATCTTGCTGCAGGCTTAGTGCATGCTGTAGTCTGCTCTCACCAGATATATTTTCAGCTTTATTTTCTCATTTCCTTTTTCTTTCATCAAGTTCTCTGGTAGTGTTTTTTTTCCTTTCAGTAGGTACTGGTTGTTGCAGGGTCATGAGGGATAAGCATTGTTATGATAGTTTTATTCCTTATTGCTATTAGATGAGAAACACTGAACAAAAGTCTCCATCCACTAGGGGTTAGTGGTTTAGATGACTTAAACTGGCCCTAATAATACATTCAGGTAATTTTGAATGTTAGAGTTTAAGCATCCATGCAGAGTTTAATCTTGTTTAAAATCAGAGGGTAAATGCGGTAGTTGAACAGCCAGTATGTGGATGAAATGAATCTCCAAGGCGTTTTGTTTGGTGTTGAAGAAATATCAGTGATGGAAAAATGAAAATGGCTGTCATGAAGTGAGTTTAAAAACTGGCTTATTGATAAACTTCATTATAGTTCCAAATGGAGAGTGACCATCCAGTGTATATCTTGCTGTAGGGGTTTTGCTGCTGTTGCTACTCAACCACATTATGTAACATTTCATTAATGGCCTGGAAGAGGTCATAAAATTGTTATCAGTTGAGCGTGTAGCCACTTGAAATCCGGGGGCAGAAAGTGCATATATAGTTGTGGAAAGCCAGGCTTGTGTGTTTGGAATTAGTGTGGTGTGTGGAAAGGGGAGCCAGGATCTGTGGGTGGGGATAGGCAATTGGCAGTCCATGGCAGTCGGTGACCAGAAGTGCCAGAGTGCTCTAGGGTGGTGTTCCCAGTGTTGTTTATAGGTCCCTGTTGGCCTGACCTGGCCTGCCTTTAGAGCACGGTGTCCATCTGGGGTGGTGTTGTGGTTCAACCCACCCAGCAGCGCAGCCCCAGGCAGCTGCACACTCACTCTTCCCTTGTGGGGTGGGAAGAGGTCTGGAAGGGTAACAGTGAGAGAAAACTCCTCAGTTGAGATAAAGGCAGTGTAATGGGTACAGCTGAAGCTGTGCATGCCAGCAAAGCAGAACAAGGAATGAATCCATTACTTCCCATGAGCAGGCAGATGGGTGTTCAGCAATCTCCAGGCTGCATCACTCCTAGTCTGGCTTGAGGAGACAAACACCATCACTCTGAGCATCACCCCATTCTCCTCCTCTCATCTTAATGTTTGTGTAAGGCACATGTGCACGTGGGCAATTCTGTGGTATTTAAAAACAAAGGTAGAGTTAAATAGTTTGTTCAAAAGATTTGGCTTAGCTGGGTCCTCATCTGATCTGATTTATGATGGTTTTATTCTTGTAGTCCTACTAATGTTTAATCTGACTCTTGGTGGAAAGTAAGGATTTTGAATGAACAAGAGGGTGAATTTTGTCAGAGGTAGAGTCTCTACAGAGTTATAAATTTTGTTTGCCTGGAAGTCAAGGACGTATTAGAAATATTTTTTTCCATTAGGCTTTGTTTAATGTGTATATATACCTGTTGCATACTATTCAAAAGACAAACCTTAATATTTGCAAAGAATACTTTTCTAAAGTGTTAGTGTTTTTAGGTTTACAGAGCTGTAAGGATGTGCAGCTTTGAATTCATGTTGTGCTTCTGCTGTATTAGAAAAGTGGGTTATGCCAGTATTGTAGAAGGTAATTTAGCATGCAGACCTTATTATTTGATAATATATTGTGTTGTAAAAATAGTTTGGCTTGATATTTGGATCTCAAAATTCAGCTTTGATTTTTGCAATTGAAGAATTGGGTGTGCTGTGTGGTGGAGGGGGTTTGTTCGTCATCCACTGTCGCTGAATGAGAAGTTACTGTTTTTGACATCAACGTAAATTCTGAGAGTCAGTTCTACAGCTGATTTGTCCCTAATTGCAGAATAAAGATTGCAGAATTGCAGAATAAAGGCCGCATGCAAGTTAGACTTCTGTTGAAAACCTGGAGTAGACTGTTTTCTCTGGCTACTTGATTTTCTTACTCTGTCAGAATTTCCAGATATGTTGTGAAATGAGCAAACCTCCACTAAGATGGAAGAAGAGTATGAGTAGTCGGCAGGAGAGTTTTCTGGTTGGTTGGCGTTTTGTTTTGGTGGGGGTCTTCTGTTTTTTTGGGTTTCTTTCGTTTTGGTTTTTTTTTGAGTTGTGTATTCCTTTGGTTTTTTAGGGCTTTTTTTGACATAAGGGTTTTATAATCAAGAATTAGCCGTAAAACTTTAGAACACTTATGTTGTTTCCCTCACCTTTTACCTCTCTAGGTTAGTTATTTCTTAAACATTTGTTCTGTTAGGAGAAGATCCCTCTGGAGGGTGTCACGTCCCCCTCCCCCTTTATTGTAGGCTACTGCTGGACATGCTGGCCATGAGCTGCCTAGGGTGGCTTCCTGTCAGAATTGCTTCATGTGAAATCACAAGGAAGCAAATGTTTCTTGCATCCTCTCATTGTGTTGTTTCCTGTGGAGCACACTGGATGCATGTCCTGGATACAGGTTTTTTATGGCACTGTGCGTGTTGGGATGATCCAATCAAATTGTTCTTGGTATCCCTTATAGTCTGAGCATAGCAGGAAACAAGACTTCCTCTCAACCTTTTGTTCTCAAGGTAGCCTGACTTTGGAGAGCTCTTGGCTCTATCAGAATCCAGAATGAAGGTGAGCTTAAAATGGATTTAGGGTTGGGTTGTTTTTAAGTTTTTGTAAGTTTAAGCTATAATTTATAACCTTTTCTTAAAGTGTTCCCTTTCTTAGTCATTCTCTTTCTCCCGTGTTGTCCCTTTCTGATCCAGTTCTGGTTTCTGCTTGAGCACCTGTCTTGTGTATTTAATTTTTTAGGATCAGGGCTAGGCTTTTGTGATTCTGTTCACACTTCAAGTTTACTTGTTTGCAAACTACCACAATAAGCGTGTAGTAACAATGGAAATTTCACACTCTTAATACTTTCTTGTTCCATAACAGCTTAATTTTTTACCCCAATTTGAGCAGTGGTTAAGCTGATCTCCAGCCTGGTTTTGACTTTATATAAGTTATGCTGTTAATAACATCTATCATGTCTTTTTGTTAAATCAGATTGTACACAAAAAGGGCATTAAGGAAATAAAAAACATAGTCTTTTAGTATTCCTTGTGTTTGAGGAAAAGCCTTACAAAATTCACATCTAGGCAATTCCCTGCTGCCTCTCCTTACAGCTTCAAATAAGTAAGAGAAGTCTTTTTAAATTATCTGTAGTCCAGAGTAATCTGTTGAAATAGTTATTTGACTTAATTTATGTGAACAATAACTGCTTGGAGTTTACTGTTGTGTGGTTCTGACTGCTTGGTGCTGTGTGTGTTTTGTGGCATTGCTTTTCTGAGCTGTGTAAGTGCTACTCAAGCTTGGGGGATGTTGGTACCTGTACAGCCCGGCTAGAACTGCTGCTTTCTGGGGCCAGAGATGATCCTCAGTCTGATGGGGTAAAAATGAGCATGTGAATGTATACAAGTACCTCAAATAGTGTGGATGCATTGGGAGTTGTTTTTTTTTTTATTGATTAACACGGTCATTAAATGTTTCCTTAAATCTGTGCTACCTTTCCTGTGATATTACATCACCAGCCAGAACTGGTCTGGCAGCCCCTTCTGTGGTTACTTTCATAGCTTTTGTTAACACTTTTGCTTCTCTTGGGTTAAACTAGCCTTTCTTTGTTCCTTTCTCGCTTCTCCCCTGGGATTATGAGTTTTTCCTCTCCTGTCTGTGAAGGCTGTTTTCTGGGGTAAGGACTTTCTGATAGTGTCTGTGGGATGGGTCTGTTGTCAGAAAAGTGAACAGGTTTTTGTTGACTTTTTAGATAAAAACTGCTACATTGCAGAAAACTAAATCTCTTTCTGTTTCTTAAATCAGTTGGAAGAACTGCAGCAGCTGTCTTTTATTGTCAGCTTTCTAGTCTTGCACAAAGGAGTACTGTGGGTCCTTTCAACCTATGCAGAATCTATTGCAAGAACTTTTTTTGTGAGACTTTGGATGAGTGTTTCCATTACCTCAGGCAAATATGGCTTTGTGAGGTTTTTTTCCTTTTAAAAAAAGTCCTCTTTTCCTCAAAAAATTCAGCTGTTTAGTGTCATCACCCAGTGCTTGAAAGTTGCTGGAGTGTTTTCTGCAAGATAATTCAAGGTTTGGATCGTCTTACCACAGTTAAAAAATAAAAATAAAATAAACCCCTCCTTTCATCTGTCCTCTTCCCAAACCTTATCCTTGATCTAACCTGTCCACCAATTTAATTATTTTTAAAATTCGTTAATGTTCAGGAATGCTGCTTTCCTCTGTGTTTCATAGAGATACCATGTAGGTTATAGTACTCATTAAAGTATTTGTAGTTTTTTTCCAAGTACATTGTGAAAAATCAGGTACAGTGCCTGTGCACTGCTACAGAAAAAGAAGAGTATGCCATGAATAATGGTACCCAGTAACTTTTTTTTGGCCAAAATGTCTTAGGAAAACTACTTGTCCTGAAACTTGTTTTGTTCAACGTTCTTGTAACTTAACTTAAATGATACTTGATATTTTTACTTTCTCTGTTCTTCAGGTTTTTTTTCAAAGGCAGCTGTTGCTACATTATCTTTCCATTTAAAAGTGTCATAGTTTGTTGGGGTTTTTTTGATTTTTTTTTTTTTTTTTTTAAGGAGAAAAAACCCCCCACAGTTTTAGCGGTTCATAACAGCCACTAAAAGACTGATACCTTGATCATGCAATAGCTTCTACAGTTGTGGTTTGTATGTACAAACTTAAAGGCTCATTTCTATCACTTAATTATGTGGTTTTTTGGTTCTTTTTCAGACTTTTGATGCAAATGACCTGTATCAGGGACAGAATTTCAGCAAAGTTCTTAGCTCTCTTGTGGCTTTAAATAAGGTGACTGCGGGTAAGTAGACTGCTCTGTCTTGTGCTGGCTTACTGCTGCTTTCACCCTGCATCAGTGTATATTTATACCTGTGTTGTACCCATGATGAGGTGAACATATGCAGCATTTTAAAAGAGCTTTTGTTGAAGTTCATGTTTTTAAAACTTTTCAGTGGCTCTGGGTTCTCTAGTCATGTCTTCTGCAGAGCTAAGGCTAAGCCTTTAAGCTGGCAAGCAATTTAGAAAAAGGGCCTGGTTTTTAGGTTGGTTTTCTTATTTTTCCTCCAAGCTTGAAATACTGGAGTTGACTTTTGCTCCATTCTGTCGTTCTCCTATCTGAACAGCTTGGCAACATTTTTGCTCTCCCCAGCCTATGCTTCCCAGTGCTATCCTTTCTTGCCAATAACAAAAGGATATCCAATGTCTTTGATCCCTTAAGCCACATATTTCATTCACTTAGCAGCTGGAAGTCATGAACCACTCACCTGAAGTTCTTTGGTGGGAGGGGAGAGAGCTGTATAAGTAACAGACAGGTGAGAGGTGTCCATCCATCATTGTAGGGTGAGGCTGTGCTCAATTATGCCAGCTGGACCCTGGGACAATCAAGAAATGTTAACATTGGCCCTTTTTGTTTCTTCCTGTTCCACAATCAGCAGCAAGTTTCAGTACTGGTCATCAGGTCAGAGTCTGAGAGAGAGTCTAAAATGGAACCAGATCTGTCAGTTTTTGTGCAAGGAAGAAAAGGAAGGTGATAAAAAGTCAGGCATAAGTGTTACTTGATTTAATACTAATGAGATAAGTATCTTGTCACATTTAACATCTCTGGTACATTTCATGAGAGATTTTGTGGTTTTAGTGGCTTCTTTTTTTCCCTTGCATTAGAAAGCTCCCCTTAAAATTAAGTTTTGCAACCAAATCTTAGTTTTAATGAATGGGCATGGAGTAATACCATTGACTTCTTTGAAGCTGTTTAGACCACTTGGAGATACACTTAAGATGAGAGGCAGTAAGTGCGAATGCAAACCAGTGCAGTACATGTTTAAAACTGCTGTACACTGGCCATTGCAGCCTTTGCCATCGTTAAAGTGGAGAAGAGGTGTGGCTGTTTTGTCCAGATGTTGTGGGTTAATGCCTATGGATTAATGTCAGAGCCACAATTACGGCTGGTTAGAAGGGACCTGGGCTGATCCCTTTCACGGTGGGGGCATGTGATGGTGGTGTGGAAACCAAAAATCAAAACCACATGCAAACTGTGGTGTTGTCTCATTCCTAGGAGCAAGCATAAACCTTCTTGTTCTTCCAAACAATCTTCATTAACTGGAGAATTGTGTAGCAGGCATTTTAGATGGTATCTCTCTGCTCTAGTATTGGCAGATGGCATTCAGATCGCCATGTGGGTCTGCAGGAATTTCAGGCATACACAGGTTCTTCTGAGGTAGGCCTTCCTACAATATGAGGAATGTGAGTAGTGGGCATGGTTACTGATGAAGGACTTCTGTGGGTTTTCACTCCATTGAAGTATCAATCTCTGGAGTGGTGGGATCAAGGAAGGAGGCTGCAGCCAGCACTGACCTGGCTCTTGGGACCTGCTTTTGGCACAGCCCCTGGCTGCCTGGGGCTCGCTAAACCACAGGATGCACCCCCCCTTGTTGGCTGGCAACATCCCATCCTGGGGAGGTGCCAGCCCAGTGTCCAGGGCTGGGGCTGCTCTGTGCCCCCAGCTGCCCCACTCCTGGCTGGGATGGTGAGATGAGCCCTGTCCTGGTGCTCCCTTGGTGCCTCCCCAGCCCACAAGAGACCTCCAGCAACCCCTGATGGCACCCAGCCCTTCAGGTGAACGTATCACATGGGTGTGCTTCTCAGAGGAGAGACAAATGGAAGAGGGGAAATGTTTTGGGAGGGTGTTGTTTGCTTGAGAAGCAGCATTTTCCTTTCTTCTGTTCCTAGTCCTCCCTCCAAAGAAGAAAAAATAGCTTAGTTGGCAAAAAACTAGGATGAGGCAAAGGAATGTAGGAAAAAAGACAGTAGAAGGAATGTTTTAATTGAGAAAATGGGGGGCTGTGGGAAGAGCTAAGAAACAGATGTGGCTGGCTTCCCTTCAAGCAAGTTTTATGCATTCAAAATTCTTGGCTACTAGCTAAAATGATGCTGGTTAATTACCTTTAAATAGACTGGTAGTGAGTAGGCAAAGAGAAATACAACCCTAACCCTCCTCTCTCTAAACAGGCCAAGTTGTTTTCTTGTCTGTGTGGGGAAGAAATTGTCGATGTCAGGATTTTGGATTATTTATTGCTATCATTTTTTAAATTTTGAATTACTGACTAACTGTAGATACATCAAATCTGCTTTAAGCGTGTGAATTTTACAGAGGTAAGCAGAAGTTATAGATAGAGTTTTTTAAATTCTCATATTTACTTTTTTTCCCCAACCCTCCTACAGACATAGGGCTGGGCAGTGACTCTGTATGTGCACGTCCCTCATCTCATCGGATAAAATCCTTTGATTCTTTGGGATCCCAGTCTTCACACAGTAGAACTTCAAAACTCTTTCAGGGACAATATCGGAGTTTGGTAAGTTCTGGAAGAATGAAACATGCTGTGGTGTGATATTTTTTCCCCCTTTCTTTTCCCCCCCCTTTTTTTAAAGAGTTTCGTAAGTAAATTATAGTGTAGCAAAGTAACTGTTTCCTCTCTTTCAGTTCTGTATTTTTAGCCTGTGAGGTTTTTTTGCAGCTTTTTATATGATGTTTCAAAATACATGGAGCATTTTGTGAACTTTGAACTATATTTTCCTCCTTTAGTGTTCCAGGTTGTCTGCAAAGACAGCATCTTCCTGGATTTATGTTTTTCTTCTCAATGTAAGGACTTGCTTTTCCAAAGGCACAAATCTCATTTTCTCTCTGAGTTTAGGGGTGATGATGGAAGGTTATTCAAACCTCTGTGAAGGTGATTCCTCTGATGTTGGCAGTAGTGGTGGTTGTTCCTGTTTTCTGTTACATTTCAATGTTGATCATTCAACTTGCCTTTGGGTAACTGAGTCGTATGGGCCATTGTTTTATAGTACAGCTGAAATCAGGGTTGCATACCTCATGGAAATTGTGATAAAATGTATTTTTAGTCACTGAAGGTTTGCAAGGAGGGTTCGGATCCCTAATGAAAGCTGCTTTATCTGTGGCTTTCTTAGGTGTAGTGTAATGTGTTTAATCTGGTAGCAGAACCTGTGCAAGTTTTTGCCCTAGGCCACTAATTTGAGCTCCTGTTCTGCTGTTCACAGCCCACTCAGTTTTGCAAATGCAGCAGTTGGTGGGACTAGCTGTTAGTTGGATTGTGCAAGCTATCAGTGTTTTCAGTGCTTCTGTCACTTTGGTGATCTGAATTGCTCTGCTTAAAGTTAGAGCAGAGAAGTGTGAGAAGGAGGAAAAAGAGCTAATGGCCAAACTCAGGAAATTCATAGTTTAGTTTTGTTGGTGTAGATGGTCTGTTTGGAACTGTTCTCACCAAGTTTGTACTCAATTCCTCTGCTGAAAGCCATACTGGCAGAGCATAGGGTTTGTACTTGATCTCCCTGTGCAAAGTTTCTGCTTATTTTGTGGCTTTTTACTGTTTACTAAACCAAAACATTCTCTCTTGTTGAGCAGAGAGGATGAAAGCACATAATGTACAAGCAGAGGACTAAGGCAGAGGCACTTGTTTGAAAGTGTGGTGATCTAATTGTCAAACACTGAGATTTACACTATCTTGGGACTTGCTGCATGTTTTCAAAGTTGTGTTTGCCCTCATTTTCCTGTAGTTTCTCAGCTGCTAACCCTGATGAAGGTCATACTGAGTTGTGATACAATAACATGTTATCGGTGTTATGAATTAAGCTGACATGTAAGATCCTAGTGACAACATGCAGTCTTTTCATCACCTCAACTATATAGGCAGCATGTAGGAGAAATTCTTCTACCTGGATGGCTGACTAGGACTGCTTACAGTCATTTACTCTCTAAGCTACGTTTTTAGCTGTACAGGTATTGATCCTTGGTTATGTTGGAGACAAATGTGATTTGTAGTGCTATTCTCTCAGTTCCAGTGCAATGTTTTTAAAGTTGTCCAAGTATGGCACCTTTTTAGCATAAAGGTTTGCCCAAACTCTCATGAAATGCTTGAATGGTGCAGATACCCAAAACTGACATCCAGAGACAAAATGCTGAATTCGAAAATCATTAATTCGAAAGACTAATTAGTTCCTTCCTAGAACATTCAGCTGTTAGGACAGAGTGATAATCTGCCTTTGCATCCATGGTAGGGGATGAGTGTACATGCATAGTGTATATGCACAGCTGCAAGTCTGGCTGCTGCAGGCTTCTAGCTTTGCTAACCTTGAGAGAAATGATTTGGGAGTACTTATTCAAGGTAAGTTATGTAGCTCTTTCTTAGGTTTTGTGAAAGAACACTCCTTCACTGGCAGGCCATGGAGACTTGTACCTTCAGCTATGGAAGCCACCAACCTGATCTGTTACAGGAAAAAAGAAAAGGAAAAGGTTTTGACCTGCAAACTCTTAATACATCCAAAATTAAATTAAACCAAACTCAGTTTCTCCCTCCTTGCAGCACAGGGAATTTTAGGAAAAACTCTCTAATGTAAAGCCTTTGTTTCTTTGTAGTTGTCAAAGACAGTTTCAATTTATGCTAGTTAAAGAAAATATATGTGTTTATGTTTTCTTTATTTTTTTGTGAGAGCAATAATTATTCTCGTTTTAGCTGTTAACACCTTTTGATTTGGAGGGGCTGTAATAAGTAAAATATATATTCCCATGGCTGATAAAAATCTGTAGATTAAACATGACAAATCCTGAAAATGCTAAATCTTATAAAGGCTTTTGAGTAAAAATGTATGGGGACTGTTGAGTGTGGAGGAAAGGCTGTTTCCATTTTATGGACATTTCTGTTTTGCTTATGGAAATTTTGTTTAAGTCTCTAATGATCATTTTATTCTTTGTTTTATCTTACTAGGACATGACAGATAACGGCAACCATCAGTTGGTGGTGAGAGCCAAATTTAATTTTCAACAGACAAATGAAGATGAACTTTCTTTTTCAAAAGGCGATATTATTCATGTTACAAGAGTGGAAGAAGGAGGCTGGTGGGAAGGAACTCTGAATGGAAAAACAGGGTGGTTTCCAAGTAACTACGTACGAGAAATTAAATCAAATGGTGAGTTTTGAAGGGGAGAGCATATTTGCAGAAATTCTTGCTTTGGATGCAGATTGGTGGTTGGTTGATTCATTAAAACTTCTAATGCTTTTTGTTTAGGCTTGATTTTATTTACTGAATACCATTCACAGCAATGATTTATGCTCAGGAACTCGACTTCCCCACCCCAGTTCACTACAGAGTGGTTTCTGAATTAGCAGTAAGTGTGTAGAAAACTCCCCATTCTCTTTGCTTGTCTGTCACATTTGGGCTGCTCTCACTTCTTTGGTCTGCATTCTTAGAATATGGGATTTTGACTCAGATGCTGACTGGCTTTGAATTGGTGCTTTGGGTTTAATATAGTGAGAGATCTCCTACAAAAAAACAAAAAAATGAACGAGAAATAACCCTCAAACCAAACAAAAAGTTACTCAATACATCCCATTACTTATATTTCTTTTCTGCAGTTGTTTACTTCTATCTTCAACCTAATCTTCTTGAAATTCTATCAAAATCTACTTTTGGAAGATTCTTGTGATTTTTCTTTTTCTTTCTTGTTCATGTGCCTTCAGCTTTTCTTTATGAAGGCTTCATCCTTCCACTGAAGTTTTATTTTGAACTTTATACAGTCAAAGTGCCTTCTGTAAATGTCATCTGAATATCAGAAGTAACATTGCTTTTTAATCCACTAGGACATTGCTGTGGGTGACATAATTTCTCTGTCTCCTTTCTTTCCTTTTTTTACCCCATATCTTTCCTTGTCTTGGCTTATTTTCAGAGATTAGATTAGGGATAAGCCTGGTAGGATAAAATTACCCAGGGTCTCTGGAAGGCCTTACCACTGTTTCCTTTGTTACAGCTCCAGTGAAAACACACATCTTTTGGGGCCGTGCTGAAGTCTTTGGCACAGCTTTTTTTTTTTTTTTCCCCTTCCCCCCCATTATGAGGCAGCTATTCAGATGCCTGATTGCAGTGAGGTTGTGGGAACAAAAGTCCATTTTTAAACTTACCTTTTCTCCTTTGGTTGCATCCTCTTATTTTCCTCCTTGATTTAATATCTCCAGTCTGTTGCTGCAAAATGCTAGTCTTAGATCCGCAGCTTTGTTGTCCTTTTCAACCAGCTTCTCTCAGACATAGTCACAATGTAAGGCTTGGCTTTAATGTCCTTTAGAGACCTCTCAGATGCAGCTTATCCTGAGAAACAATTCTTGAAGCTGTTTTTGGTTTGTGTTGTAGCATCAGCCATGAGGACCTCTTGTCTCATTGTTATTCATTTAAATCATTGCTGCAGAGATTTTGTTTGGATTTAATCAGTCTTGACCTCTTCCAACTCCTGGAACGTAGGTAGGCAATTAAGCTCCAGAATAGAAATGCTTTAACAGTGAACGTGCAAGAGCCAGAAGTTGCCAGTAACCAGAATTAAGTGGTTCTTGTTTTATTAAGAATACTGCACTTGGGTGAAGTAACTCTAAGTAGGAAGAGACAAGCTGTGGTGCTAAGGTTAGTACCAAGTGCACTCTGATACTTGTGACTCCTTGCAGCCCTGTCTGATCCCTGAGGCTGATGTGGTTTTTACTTTCACTTCTTGCCCTCAGAAGAATTTTCTCCCAAGTCCTTTTCCCTCCACTTTATAGGTGTATTCTCTCTACCACAACAGTTTATGCCTTCTGGCTTCTGCAAGACTTCTTGCATTCTTGGATTGCTGTCTCATATGTTCAGTTTCTTCTATAGAAGTTTCTTTTGTTTGTGCCCATGCTTTTCTCTTCTCAGGAACCTTAGTTCATTGAGTATTACAAAACTGAAATGACTGAGCTGTAGCTCACTAGCTTTCTGTGTTTTCCTCCTCCGTTTTAAAATTACTGTGTTTGGCTTTTTCCAGTACTTTATGGAACTTCACTTGTCCTCTCTGGTTTCAGATATGGATTTAGCTAGTTCTCTTAATATCAAATCAATGCAACAGATACTGTGTAATTTATCAAAACAGTAATTTTAACCTGCTTTTATGCATTTGTATGTGTATGTTTGAGTTGTCTGAAGTTAACTTTTTTGTGAGGAGGGTGAGGGGCTGGTAGAAGGAAGCATGGCATACCAAGAGGTCCTTAGAGTGTTAGTAACATGGAGTTGCACATTTGCTTTACCCCATCATGTATGTATCCATGCTGTGGAATGCTTTGTTGCTACTACCCTAATGACCATGTTAGTTGTATTTAAAATGGTAACCTGACTCCTCTTGCTTACTTTTGCTGCTTTTTATGTGTTTGTGGTCAGTGTATGTGTTTGTGATATTTGCTCCATGTCAGTTTTCATCCACTTTTTCTGTTCTTTCTTTGTCATGTTGCTAATTTTTAAAGGAATTACTCTTGTGAGCCTTTTCTGCTTATGTTGTTACTAGTGGGACTTTTTTTACCCATATTTTTAAGTTTACTGAATTCTTCTTACTTGAAATCCATTGTTGTAATTTTGCTACACTGTTTTTGTGGTTTTTTTTTTTTTTTAATTTTATTGGTTGTTTCCATAAAACTTGTTATTAATATTTCTTTTCTCAACTGAGTTTTGCTTTGTGGATGTTGTTGAAGATCCTAGAGGGAGGACTTTTCTGGAATTCTCCTCCCTTCTGTATCCAAGTGCGTTGTCACTGTGTCCTGTTGCTGTTTGTTCTGCTGTCCTTGTTGAAACAAGGATGTAATGCTGTTTGTTACAAAGCTCTGAGGTTAATTGAATAGGTGGGTGTTCATGAGAAGGGAATTGAATAGCTGGGTGTTCATCTAGGTTATATGTAATTTCTGTTGCCTTCCTGTATCCCTGCTGTTCTTAGTTTGTCTTCATTAGGAGAGTTGGCATTTCTTGAGTCAATAATCTTACACTCTCCGTTTTTCTTCACTTCCTAGTAACTATATATAAATCTCACTTCAAAATGTTCCTACTTCAGAAGTGTTTTAAGTGCTTTTGTGCTTTAAGCATGAGGTTGAAATATAGAAGTGCTCTTTTTTGCCTACATATTTTAAAAGTAGTTAGGAGAACTTGCAGCCATGCTAGCTCAAATTCAAAATGTGTTTTCTATCAGTGTTACAATAGATTGATTTTAAAAAAAGATCCAGATAGGATTCTTGAAATACACACTCTTGATTAAAGTCTATAAAAAAATGTTAATCCTGGACATCTCATTTGTTTTCAAAGTATTCTGTAAAATGGTCTGGCATTGGCAGTATGACTCTATGCTTCTTTCTTCTCTGAAATGTAGCTGAAAATACTGTAAATACTTAGAAATTCTGTATAGGATGATGCATTCTATGGAGAGCTCCCAGGACATGACTAAATAAGCTCCTGGGTTTCACTAAATTAAATCTCCTCAGTCTGCTGTAACCTGACTTCTGCAAATTGAGTAAAAGAAGAAATGAGTGAAGTTACTTATGCATGTGTGTTTTTGTTTTAATTCTCACAAACTTGATAGCCATTAGATGTTGAGATAAAGGGATTTTTGTTCTAAATTTAAATCCTCTAGTATAAAAAAACCTCTAGATATGTAATCTTAGCTTTTGCAGTGGCTCTGAAGTTACATATGCAAGGAAGGGAAGAAAGATGTGTGGCAGTGGAAATGCCTTTACCTACATTGATTTCTTAAAGAGTTTAGAAGAAAAGTAAGGTGCATTACATAAATTACACCAGCAGAGCATATCATGTGATAAGGTATCTTACAGTGGTTGTGCCCTGGTTGTAACTTGTTTGTTTAGCTGTGCCTGAGTGATTAGAGTTAGCACACAATGCTGGTACATGTATGAGGTGAGCTACACAGCTCATAGTGATTGTAGGACACATGCTGAGATTATTGTGCAAAGCACAGCAGTTTGGTTTTTTTAGGCTGGACAATGACTGTTTCGAGTGAAAATAAATTTGGTTGAGATGGAAAACTGTTTTTGTTTTGCTATTGAGCGTGTATTTATTCTGTCCCCCTCCCTGACCCAAGGGGAAAAAGAGGATTTGTTTAAAGTTGTGATAGTGTTCAAATATGTAAATATGATCAAATGTGTAAAAAAAAAAAAAAGTACTATTTTCTATTCAGGTACATGCCTACACTGTGACCTTCAAAAAAAGGTCCATTTCTCTCTCCCTGACCCCTGTGCCTGTGTTTTCATTTCTATTTTCAAACCCTGTAACATCTTAGGTTTTTAAATGTCCTTTGATTGCTAGTCAGGAAGTACTTGGAAATGAAAGGATTTTGTTTTTATCCTGCTCTACTGTTACATGTGACAGAGGGTAAGGAATAATGTGCAAACTTGTTAAGATGCTTGACAGTGTGGCCTTACTGAGGTTTATTTTTGCTTACATAAAATGGACCAGAAGAGGTGAAGGTGTAGGTGGAGTCTTGTCTCTTACAGTGCTGCTTCTGTCTCACGGTATTTAGAGAGATTTGCAGACCTAGTTTTGAGGGCTCCCTTGCAATGAAAAGAAGAGTGGTTACCCAAAATGGGATGCACTTCCTTAGCTACTGTCAGATGTTAATCAGATTTAAAAAAAAAAATCACATGGTCTGTTACTGAGTTTTATCCAAGCATAATCCCTTTAAATGGCATGAGATTACACAGAAGGAAATACAGCTTTGTACAAACTACATTTGCTATGTCACAAATTTTATTCTATTTTTTTGCAGAAATTAATGTATTGTTACTGCCCTAGCCTCTGTTATGCTTTCTTGACAGTTAATGATATCAGGCCCAGTGCAAATTATGGTGGTAGTGTTTCTTTTTGTTGTATGTTAAAAAAACCAAAATCAGTGTGGGGAAAAGGTCAGAATATAGTGGAGGAGTAGAGCATCAGCTGCTTCCATTCTGTGGTGCATGAGGGAAGGAGAAATTACGCTTTTGGCTTTGAAAAAAAAAAAAAAGGAAAGGAAAAAATAACTAAAGCCCCATGAAAAATGTTAGTTTTTCTCTCCCCAACCATGTACACTCAGAGGAGTATTGTTTTCTTTTGTCAAGTGTAACTCTACAGGTATCAATAAAATAGAGGTTGAGACCAGTGAATGCTTTTGGGGCAGAAGTGTTGGTAGTGTCTGTATTGCAGAGTGGAGCATGCAGCAGTGCTGGAGCCACCCTGAGAACAGGTTTAGGTCTGGCCTCCTGATACTAGACTTGAACTGGTTAGTCTAGGAAGGTGGAGCTTGCTTGTAGCACTTCACTGATAGTGACCACATAGCTTTTGGTGTTCTTGTTGGCACATCTTTCCTCCCCTAATGTGGGATGAAATAGCCCAAATTGGATCTTTTTGTCTCGATTACGCCCCACGGCGCAGTAATCGCAGAAACACGCAGGGGTGTTCGTGTAGCAGTAGGGTCAAAGTGCTTTAGTAAAGTATGTTCTGAAGGGAAGAAATACTCTGTGGAATAGCACGAAGTAGAGTGTTGCATGAAAATGAATATGGCATAAACTGAAGACATGGCAGAAGAGAGAGAATGTGGGAATGTCAAGTAATTTGGAGACATGTAAGTTAAAATAGAAAGAAACAAAGTGTTGGGAAGGATTGGGCAAGTTGTCTTCTTAGAGCCAATAAATAGACATTTGTAAAGAATAAGATAATTTTATTTTAAGGAGCTTGTGGCATCGTCTGTACTACTTAGGGGAAGGTTATAAAAGCAGTTGCTTCCCCTGAGGATGATTATTTGCTGGAAAAGTAATGTTAAAAAGCCTGTGCTACCCTCATTCTCCACCCACAGATGATCTGTTGAGTGAAGTCCATCTGGTTTATCACTAGCCATTAGACAATGCATTATCAAGTGTGGCTGAGGGCAGTTGAATGCCATGCTTTGATCACAAGAGAGATGGACAGTGGTAACTCAGCTCTTGGTTTCAGTCACCAGCAGGATACCATCTCTTTCCCTACTTGAGCAGATGCCTGCCAGCTTTGGATTTGATCATACACAGAGCCTTTTTCATTGTGCTTTCAGCGTTAATATAAGGGATACGCATTGTTGCTGGGAGAAAAGTAGGGAGATGCAAAAATCTTCTGTGTGGGAAAAGCTGGTGTCTGGCTCAGGTCACTCTCTTCCAGGACTTTGAGAAATAGAGCCTCTGTGGAGTGGGCAAGGTACCAGGGTTTGCTGATGTTTCAAAAGTCTATGGACTTCATAAAGACGGAGTGTGCTGAATAGGGGTGATAGCTCCTTGAAATGTTTAATGAAATATGCTCTGTTTGCAAAATATTCTAATGTTCTGTTACAAGGATAATAAATGACACTTAACTTAGCATAAACAAAGAAAGTGATTTCTTATGTTCAAGATCAGGATTTTCTTCTCTGTAATGCATTGTGCAATAAGCTAATTGCAACAAGAGTGTTTCTTATTCCTCATTATGAAGCAAGGCACTGCTTGGAGGCAGAATACCAGACATGATAGACAGATGGACTAATTTGCTGTGTCTGATTCTGTGTTTCTGCAATAGAAATGGCCTTTACATTTTAAAAGCTAAATGTTGATTATAACTGTTCAGGCAAAATTATATGAATGTGTGATTCTTTTTTTTTGTCCTGTCTTTAAATCTGAATTTGGACATGTGAGTGTCTCTGATGGATCAGCTGAACAGCTGGCTATATAAATGACTCTATATGTTTCAGCAAAAAAATCTCCCACTGTCTTCAGCAGCTTAAGGGAACAGAGGTATTTTTGCACTCTTTAAGATAACAAACAACCAGAATTCCATGATCAGCCACCTTAACAATGGTCAGCCATCTGTATTATGATAAATTCAGTGACAAATATTTATCTTTATCCTTATATAACTCTTGTTCCACCTTTCAAGACATCTGTATTATATCTGTATTATGATAAATTCTATGACAAGTATTTACTCCTATCCTTAAGTAACTCTGGCTTTCCTTTCATGCCTTTTGGCACGTGATTAATAAACCTTTAGGTGTTTAGTGAACCTGAAAGACACTATAAATTGTAGGTTAAGTCCAAGAGCTTCCACAGAAAATGAAAGCAAATTACCAAGTTTGTGGGAATGACATAATTTTCATAATGCAGTACAAAGAAAATCATTTTAATTGTCCCATATAGACTAGCATTATACATGAATATATAAATGAGTAGCCATACATATGACGTGATTTTAGGTTCTTTCACACTGAGTGTTGGATGGCAAATCTGCTTGAGATTACAGCTAAGTTCTAAGGGAGTGGGAGGAGCCCTGTCATTTGGAATTACTTGGCTGTATAGCAGAGCACATATGTATTGCAGGGCTGGTGGCTGAGAGCATCAGTGTTCCCAGCTGGATAACTGCTGGCTCTAATAGTTCCTGTGCTGTGTGTCAGCTTGGATCTGACATGGGCTGGGTAGGCAGGGGGTATTAACCAAAAGGGTTTTACTGTCATCCCTGAATGTGGTAAGGAGAATTTTTTCTTCTTCTTTGCTTATGTTTGACAGTTTTAAGACTATGTATTATTTTTAGATTAGCTTCTTTGGGGGGAGCTCCACTGCAATACAGAGCAAATCCCCTTAAAGATACTTCCATTTGTGTGCTTATGTGGCCTCAGCTGCTCTTCATGGGCTGTTAGCTAAAGCCACTGGCCTGCCAGGCTGTCCTGGTCCTGGAGATGAAAGGGTGTTCTGCATCTGGAGTCAGCTTGCTTGAGATGGCATCATCCTTGTGCTGCAGCTGGGAGCCTGAAGAAGCCCTAAATTGCTCAGGAGAGGCTGGTACCACAGGGAGTGTTCTGCTTATGATGGTGCTTCCTTGTCAGCTCTGCTGTCCATGGGAATTTTCCATAGCTGGCCCTTAGCTTGGCTGACTGGGCTTCTCCTGGGGAGGTGTTTGAGACTTGCATAATTTATTCTCAGCCTGAGGTATCAGGTAAACTAGAGTTAAATTATTCATATATCTTTATTAAAATGCATTAGAAACAGAAGCTTGCTTTTAAAATAGAGGTAGAGACGTCAGTAGCTATGTTTTGGTGATGTTTCTGTGGTTTTGTTTGGGGCAGTTCAGTTGACAGTTTGTTTTATAGCTTGGATGCAAATTACTCAAATGCTTATTTGATATTTGCATATTAGAAAAGCCTGATTATCTAAAAAACATACAAAAATAGGCAAAGCAAAACACCAAAATGTCTTGATAAACAGAGTCTCACAAGCATTCTCAGTTGGTTGAGTGCACAGTCAAGTGTGAGAGATCAAAAAGAGGTGCTGTAAATCTTACTTGCTGTTTCTGCAGCATGCAGCGTGTTGCTTTGGATTTTCTCTCACCTCATGTTTGCTCCTCTGTAATTGACTTAGAGGAGTGGCAGTGGTGGGAGAGAAGGCTTTAGGAGTGTGTTTTCTCTGCCTCTCTGTTCTGGGCCAGCACTTGGGTAACTCCTAGGACTGTTGTTTTGATTTTGCAGATTCATGTTGTCCCTCTAGGAAGAGCATGCATTACTGAGGGATAAATTCCTTAGGGGTTATAGGAAGGATTTATTTTTATGAAGAACCCTGTTCTCAAGTGCATAAGCATTTTTATTCTATACTTCATTAATAGAAAAAGATAATTTGTTTTAAAATATGATTTTCTGGGCATAAGGTAAGTCACTTCACTAGTACAGTGTTTTGAATCTCTATTTTGAGACCGAGTGTAATGTCTCACCTCTGGAGTGTCCAGCTTTTGATTGGTCACTTGCTTTCACAGAGTTCATTAAATCAATATCAAAACTTAATACTACTTTTGTTTGAAAGTGCCTACATGGTTTGGAAATGCCTGTTACTGACTTTTTTTTTTTTGCTTGTTTGTTCTTTTATTTGCAGTCTATGACAACATCTTGTTTTAAAAAAATAAATTTGCAAATGCAAATTCTATAAACTGACTTTCTGGTTCCAGGAAAAAGAATGGCAGTTTTCTGCTTGCCTTCGATGAGGCTAGTTTCATTCATTGTGATTCTTTATCAATAATTTCAAGTCCAATTATGTATGTTTCTCAGTGAAGCAACCATTTTCACTGTATCTTGATAAATATTTTACAGCAGTTTGTTTGACCTCTAGTGTTGAGCTGTGAAATTGCACCCCATTGACCTCAAAATATCTTATATTTCAGAAAAACCAGTCTCCCCCAAATCAGGTACATTGAAGAGTCCACCTAAAGGCTTTGATACGTCTGCAATTAACAAAAGTTATTACAATGTGGTGAGTGATCATTTTTTCTTCCTGTGAACTGTTATATACAGTAGAATATCATTTAAAAAAAGGCAGTCTTGCCAGGAAGTACCAAAACTAGATAGGGGTATTGGTGGATTCTTATGTAAACAAGGTCATTATTAGTTTAATAGAGTATCACATATGTGGATTCTTAAACATGGTCCAAAAATTATAGTCTAAAGTAAGTGAATGATTGGCATTTATGTAATATTGTGCTCATGTTTTGCTAGTTGTTAATTTGCTTTTTTTCTCCCATCCTCCCCACATGTGACATCAGTGTTCCCCAATTTCTATGAATTACTGAAATTCTGCTGTGTTAAATTCATTAAGATACTTTTGTCCTTTTTGTTGAATAAGAGATTGTTTCAAAATGTTCCATTTGCTTCCTTTGTATTGATGCTTGTAATTCAACTCTGTTGTTAGCTTAAGGAACCTCTCCCTTGTTCTGGTGGATAGATTTCTCAGCAAGGCGGTACAGGCAGTGAGCCTTTAGCACACCCCCAGGAATTTTTAACCTAGTACTCAGACCTCTCTCCAGTAGATGCATGTAAGAAACATACCCAACTCTGTCTGTAAGTGTGTTGTAACCATGTTGAGAATCATTTATTTATTGAGTAGATACATTGGGAAGCAAAAAAGCACCTTGCTGTTTTTGTTAAGCACTGCTCCCTGCTGGTGTAAAACCAAACCACAACCTTTCTATCCCTTTTTTTCCCCAAGCAGCTGTTATAGATTTTAATTTTATATGTCAGTTTTTAAAAAGGATCATAAAGCATCATTTTCTGTTTTTGTCTTGTGGGGTTGTGACATGAATAGCACCTGGAAGAGCAGAGGTGTTTTGTCTGTAGTCCCAATTGAAAGCTGTGAAGCAACCTCCTGCTCCTGCATCTGGCTCTGTTCCTGCCTCTGCCAGTAGCTGCAGTTCTGTGGTGAAGGGAGGGCTGCAGTTCTTTGGCTACTGCATCCCACAACTGCTGGTCGTGGTCACAATGGAAGGTATCTGTGCAGGCACACCCTTCCCTCAAAGTGCAGGAAGAAATGATCTTGCCGTGGTATATCCAGCGAGAAAATAGTGGATTGATTTAATTTATTTTTGTTTTCACTGTATCTTTTTATAGTGTTTTTTCTTTTTAAGTTATTATAGTGTGTGGATGCAAATTTGAGAGGTGAAAGTGTACTTAAGTGAAAATATGAGGAAGTAAATGTTGAATTTGTTCAGCCACTTAAGTTATGACATACAATTTTGAAATATCACCTTTGGTTTGTGTGATTTTTATAATTGTTCCCTGGATAACCTGTTCTGATCATGGAGGCACAAGCCATGATGCTTTGGGAAATACAGCTGTGGCTGGCTTTTAAAGTGGTTTAATTAAAAAACAAACAAACAAAAACCCCCAAACCGTAGTGACCATCATATTATCTACTCTTAGGATTAGGTTATTTTTCATCTTGCTCAGATGCAACTTTCTTGGTACAATTAACCTGACGTAATGAGATGCCAAATGTTTTGACTGCTAGTTACTTAGTAACTGTTGATGACATTATAGAGGGTAAAAATGACCAGTTCATAATAATGTGCAGTTATGTTGTTAATTACAGCACTGACCTTGGAGTGCTGGTCTTAAGTCTGTCTGCAATGAATTGGGTTATTGTCTTGTTTTCACATTTTTCCACAGTGTGACAAATACCCCTACTTTTTTTTTTTTAAGTCATTTTGTTCTTCTGTGCTGTATGTAGCATGCCCATTGTTTCAGAGAAGTAAGACTGTACTGCTGTGTCTGAAACCTAAATTAGACATGTTGACATTTAGATTTTCTTTAAATACATTTTGTGCTTCTGAGGGCAATATATCTATAAAATATTTTCAATTATTTTTAAATATGTGTGATTTTTTTACATGTTTTGCATGTAGATAAGAGAAACAGCAAACCCATTCACTGAAGTGAACTGAGTAAGCTCAGTAAACAGAGCTGAGTTTTTGTTCTGTCTTAATACCTAAGCTGCAGCCATGGGACTTCCCTGTGCTATACGTCACCAGTCTGTACTGATAATAAAGCTGAGGAAAAAGCACAAGATCTCTAAAAAACTTTTGTCAGCTGGTAGCTCAGCTGAAAGGATATAGCTTGAGTGAAGGAGTAAATGTTAAAATCTGTGTTTAAGGCTCTCTTGGCTACCAAGCTTGAGTTGAGGCTGGTACTCTGGGAGTATGTACTATTTTTGGGTTGTGGCTGTCCCCGCATGAGGATGGGCTGAGACTCTGTAGTCCTCATGGTTATTTATTGCTGTTTACCCTAGAGAAGGTTTTGTGCAGGCAGCACCTGAGGGTACATTTGTTGGACTGAGGACAAAATCAAAGGGCCATTCAGTGATAGGAGAGGCTCCCTTTCTGGGAGGAGGACTGGGATAGGCTAAGGGAAAAGTACTGAATGTAAAGAGGAGACTGCTTTCACCACTTTCCTCTGCTCGTTGCCCCCTTGTAAACATGTTCTTCATTTCTGTGGATTCACAGCTCCGTCTGGAGTTTGTGAGACAAATCACTTGCCTTCTAATCTCAGTGTACTTAATTAATTGCCCCTTGCACTATGTGCTGCTGAGAAGACAGACATTTGTTATATATGTACATTTGGCCTGGCTCAGGAATTCAGGTTAGTAGAGAATGCTGAGGTTTTGTCCTCCATGAAATGGTACAAGTCTGTAGTACTGTGTAATATGAACCAGACTTGTGATGAAGCATTTTTCATGTAGAAGTAATTTAGTAGCCTGTTACTGAAGAAGTGGGTGTGTTGTTGCATGTTATTCCCTGAAAACAGAGCAGGCATTACTCTGAGATTTATTTTTACTTCAGATCCCTTGAGAGTTTGTAACTTTGTATCCAGAATAAAATCTGGTTCTCTCCATTTACAGTTGCTTTGAGATTAGGTAGCTGTTCTAAAAGCGAGTGAAGAAGTGGGCAAATTTCTCCAGTTATGATTATTTGGATGACCTTGTTTCCTTTCAAGTGTTTGAGAATTAGTAGAAAATAAACATTCCTTTTGAGGCCACGCTTTTAAAGTTGGATCAAGTTGTCTACTGAAGTTCTTACAAGTTTTTGAGGCCACTGGAGATATGGTATATTTGTGCAGTGCTTTACATTGCCCCTCTCAAGGACCTGTTCTAAGGACCTCATGAATGTAGGAACCGCGATCCAGGAAATTTACGTACTGATCACAATTTTGCTCAACTATGTGATATTTTGGTTAAGTGCCATAATAATTTTACTATGGTAAAATGTCAGTGTGCTACAGGATCATGGCCAAGTGTATCTCTGAACTCTGCCTTCTCTCCCACCGATTTGGAAGGCAATCATCTTCATGTAGGTAATTTAGAATCCATTTTTGGGTGGTAGGGAGAAGGCAGAGGTTTTGTGTGACAGAATTGTTAACCATGCTTGAATTTTGTATGCCATGTGATTGAGAGAGCTGGTGCTGTATGAGCTCAGTTTTCTGTGCCTGCCATTCATCAGTGTTAGGGACTGCAGAGGCTGCCACTTCAATGCTGCTCTTTTGGAACTCGGTCGGGTCTGTGCAAATGTTGTGGTGGAGTTGTGGAAACAAGGTCTTCGGGGTCTCATGGGGTCTTGCAGCAGCCAGAATGCACAGAAAGCAGGAAGGGGAAGAAAGGTGATTATTAGATCACGCGGATGAGATGTGGATGTGAGGAATGTAAGGGATTTCTGGTGCCAAAATACTGTGTTGCAGTAATGACTACTTGTCACTTCAAAGCACAGTCCAGGAGTTTAATCCTCATAGCTTCTCAGTGAGGTAGGTAAGTCAAGCTGGAAGAATGCAAGATATCACAGAAATTACGTTTTAGTATGTATTCTTTAAAAAATATATTTAAAGTTAAAAAAAAAAAAGAAATGTTATATGCAGTGAAAATTGTACTTGTTAAAAAGAAAGGATAATAGATTTAATATGTTCTGGGGACTGTTGAAACTGTGTATATCTCAAGTATTGTGTAACATTGCAAATTACTAGAATAAAAAGATGTATAAGTGCATCGGGTACTCTGCACAGGTTTTGTAGCATAGTGTTATTTACAGTGGCATTATTTTCTCTTTTTCTACTAATTGTTAGGTTACTAATTCTAGTTTTTAACCTTTCTTGTTGTAATTTCTCCCTGCTCTTAAGTCTTCTTCCTCTAATTCCATGTTTTCCATATGGCAAAGAAAATCCTCAAAGAAAAATCCAAACCAGCACAAGGAAAATTGTGAAGTGTGTCCAACATGAAACTAGTTTTATTTCAAGCTTTTCAGACAGCTGTTTATAGCACAGAGTGGAAGTAGTCTTCGAGAAAATGGGATAGTGGTGCAGTCTTTCAAGATCTTTAGCAAATTTTTTGATTTTTATCTTTCACTCTCTTTTAATACTGTGTGGTTCTTCATCAAGACACTGTGGTTTTGTCCCTGGCTTTCAGTCTCTTTTTCCCTACTAATTTTTCCTGCCAGTGTAATGACTTTAGTCTGGGAGATTTTTGTGGGAAAAACCATATTGAAAAATATTGGTTTTGCACTTGGTTTTGAACCTCATGGATGCCAAGTACTTTTGTATTTCCATTTCAGAATTTGCTTTCTTTGTTTTTATATATATAAAAGAGAGTATGGGGTTGGTTAGTGCTATGATTGGCAGAGATATTTTATTGCCCTGGTGTAAACAGTCAAAAAACCCCCTTAGCTTTTTTAGAATTTGTGTGCCCATATTGTACTTTATGCTGTAATTTCCCAGTTATTAGCCATAACTTTCCCTGTGACATTCTTCTGTCAGTGTTTAGCAGAGAATGGAGACATTTTAATCTTCAGTTCAGGATTCAGACTTGCAACAAAAGAATGGACTCAAAAATGGTTTCTCTCTCTCTCTCCCCAAATGAATAGAAGCATTCAAGGAATAAGCAGAATCAGTGACACCAATGAAAGGAACAGCGAATTCTTCATTGACATACTGAACTATTTAAAGTTATTTCATCAGGTTTGCATTTAGGAATGAATGGCTTTTTTTATTTCCTAAGAAAGAGTATTGACTACAACAGTGAATAATGCGCTCAATTACAGTCGTTCCTATAAATGCTGAAATGAGATATTACTGTAGGCTTGACAAATATGGCACGTAACAAAATGAGGTTTGTGGTGTGGCTTATGACCAGTGATGAGCAGTAAGTTCTTGAAGTTCAGCTCTGTTCACTTTACTGCATTTAATTCTGATTATCTTTCTAAATAACTTTTTGGAGGCAAAAAATAAGTTGTCTTCTAAAAGCGCAGTAGAACCTGATATGATTATATTGGAGGATATTCTAAAGCAGGCTCCCAAGAAATGGTCCAGTGAAATGTTTTCCTGTACATTCTTGGGGTTATTCTACTTGTTGGATTTATATTCAGCCAAAACCCAATTTTGTGCTGTATTATATAAATACCTGGCTTTGCATCAGTCTGTTGTAATTTCCTTATGGTAGTGTACTCCCAAAGTAAGGTTAGGCAGCACTATTTAAAAATAATGTAATAGTGCTAATTGTATTGGTAAGTGAAATTGGAAATTACTTGATCTTTGTAAATCTGTTTATATTCAGGTGTTCTAGCAGGTTATTTAGTGCATCTGAACACTCCACTAGCAACATTAGTTATAATGTGTTGTAACTGAGACTGAGAAAATGACACTGTTCATTTCTCTTGCAACTTTTATTGTGCTTTACCATCCTGTGATGATCTGTGACTGTTCTGAAGTACATAGGGGATATAATTACCCCTGGCTTTGGAAGAAAGCTCTGTGTAACTGAAATTTTGCAACAAAATGTAGTGATAATCCTGTTAGCTTACAATTTTTTTGTATATGGCTAAAGAATGGCTCATCTTGTGTGTAGTGTTGTTTTTTCTCCCTGTGAATTTCATAGATATATAGCATTCAGTGTTTTCTTGCTGATATTTGCATTTTTAAAGTAGGATCTCTCATTTAAGTTTTTCTCATGCTAAATAAATTTTAGTATGCTTTAAAACTGGTATTGATATATCTTAGAAAGTACCAATTAGCAATTGTCATTTATTGTAGGTGCTACAAAATATATTAGAAACAGAAAATGAATATGCTAAGGAGCTACAAACAATGCTTTCAAACTACCTGCGACCATTACAAGCCAGTGAAAAGTATGTGAGTTTGTCCTGTGTTTTAAATTAAGCTTGAGATTTCTCATGTATTGGGGAGGGTTAACATGGTCGAAATATTGATGTCAGTGTGAGTTTACCTTTGTGAACTGTGTGATTCTTGAGGCAAGGTTGCTTTTATTCAGTTTGCTTGCTGACTGAAACAGTCTGGTCTTTGATCTAAGAACCAATAAACATTTTCTTTTAATGCAATAGATAGTATTAATGCACAGTTAGTCAATAGCTGCAAACCTAAACATGTTTTATTTGCTTTGGATCCAGGTTAACCTTGACAAATACTTCATACTTAATGGGAAACCTGGAAGAAATAAGTTCTTTCCAGCAAATGCTTGTACAGTCATTAGAAGAATGCACCAAGTAAGTACCATGCATACTGGGTAGAGTAGATGCTAATGTGCAAATATCTTCTATTACTTGTTGCATATTTTGTTGGACATAGATTTTTTTTCTTTTTCCTTTTCCTTCAAGAGTTGTTGCCAGAGCAGTACATTAATAGATGTTTGGAGAATATATTGATTGTTTGTACAGATGCATATTGCAATAGGATGCAATTGCAAAGGTAGAAATTTTGATATAGTTTAGAAGAAATTTTGGATTTTCATGATGCAAGTGCATATTAGTAGGAAAGTGTTGGTTTTGGGGGTGTGAATTTTAAATATTTTCTTCAAAGTAAGAGAAAGAGAATGTAGGAACCTTATGTGATGATGGAACAGTGAAGAAGGAGGTAAGTGACTTGGATGAAGGACACTGTATGAGAATGCATTCTTCTGGCCTGAGCAAAAGTGGTCATCAAAGTGTGCTGGGAGAGGTCTGCAGGATAGGCGAAAAGAGCAACCTGAATTGAAACTCCTCAGTGCCTGTCCTGCACCATATGGGAAGCATGGAGCACAGAAGGAACAGCATGAAAACACTAGTCCTCCTTCCATAATTTAGGCTGAAGTGGTAACTCAGTATTTTTCAGCTTGTTACCTCAGCACTTGGGTGTGTAAGAAAGAAGGTGACCATATTGCCTTTGGATTGTCCTAACAATTTCCTGGAACTCCACTGGAAGTGTAGTTTACATTCCTAACCTCAGTTGTGTCATTTTCCTTCCTAGTTTATATTCTAGTTTTGTCTGACCACATGGTGAGCTAAGGCAACTTCCTAATCCAAATTTTCTTGATTTCTGTCAAGTTAGTAGTTTGAAGTGCTACTGAGGGCTCAACAAGTTTCAGTTTGCGGTGAGAACAAATTAATGTCTTGGATGGAGAAGAAAATACCTCTTTTGGCAACAGTGAACTTCTAATCACCTCAGTATGTCTTGTTTTGACCTCTCCCTCCTCTCCCTGAGCTGCTCTGTGTGAAGAAGCAGCCTTCTCATGACAAAGTATAAGCTGCCTCTCTGCTAGGCAGTCACATATGCCTGGTATTGTTGCTGACTTCAGATCCCACGCCCTGCCACCACCTGCCTTCTGTCCCTCTCGTGCCTCTAGATAGCTTGGACCAGAGAGAGGGGAAGGGAGGAGGATGATGTGTAGTTCAGATGGCAATTTAGCAGTGTAATGGAAACATTCTTGAAAAGGTCTGTCTGTGCTGTGAGAAAGAAGGATAGGCGTTCTAGCAAGTCTGACTTGGTCAGTTAAATGTCTAAATCTCCATTTGTTGACCTGCTCAAATGTTTCCTTTTGTTTCTTGTTACTGCTCTTTGTTGTCTCATTTGCTTGTTACCATGATTTTGCTTCTTTGTATCAGAAGTTAGGGAAATCAAATACTTTATGTGGAACAGACTGTCATCTTTTACAACTTTTTTTTTAAGGTGGTCTTAAAAATGAGAGGAAAAGAGTATATACCCTTAAACAAATATTAATGCAAACTTCATTTTGACCTGCAATCTGATATCATAATGGAACTTCAGGCTCAGAAAGCTTCATTAATAACTGCTTGGATTAAACTGTTTTAAAGCACCTTTTCGTAATGTCCTTTATTTCTTCTTTCTGCTAAGTGAAATGTTGCTATATAATAAACTATAGGAATATACTGGATATTAGTAGGTGGGCAGAGAAAGTGATGCCCTAGAGTTACTGAAGTGTTATTGCAAACATTTTGTCTTATTTTCATTTCATAAATAGGCTCATCATGCCAAGTTGTATTTTCAGTTTAATTTTCATCACAGCACATTAACTTGAGCATTTAGCATCCTCCTACTTGGAATCTAATCCACTAATCCAATATGATTCCCATTGTGTAGAAGAGTGCTTGCTCTGCTGCCTTTTTCTTTTCTTTTTTTTTTTTTTCTCATTTTGCCATGTTTTTTTGGCTGGTGAACCTGTTCTGTAAACTCAGACTAGCTCCCAGGCTGAAAATAGATTTATCATTTTGTTTTATTTTTGGCGGAGAGCTTGTAGTTCCATCATTGAGGCACTTGATATTGCAACATCCAGTGTGGTGTTTTATTCTAACTTCAGGTGTCAGAATGACCAAATGCTGTCGTCCTCCTGCCAATTGTAATGCTGCCAGCCTACCTTGCTTGACAAATTCCTTTTCTTGGGAAAAAGGAATTTTTGAATTCCACACCCACCTTGAGACAGTTTGTCATTTGAGTTTTCTCTTTAACAAATCCTGGCATGTACTTCAGTGGCAGAAACTTTCCTATGCTTTCTTTCTTTTTGCCTGCGCTCCTTTGGGTTATTTAATCCTCGTGGTGTTAAACATTGGATTGTGGCTTTTTTCAGAAAGTATAATGCTGTAGTGGGTTCTTTTGTTTTGGGGGAAATGGTTGTTTGGATGTGGTTTGGGTTCAGTTGTGTGCCACCATCCCACCGTGCCCATGGCCTTGAAGATCTTCGAGTTCATTGCTGAAGGTTTGTCCTCTTTGAACTTGTCCAGGTTGGGGTTATTTCCACCTTTTAAATTTCTTTTCTTAATTTACCAAACCAAAGTGGTGTGTGGAATAAACCTAACTAGCACTGAGTAAAAATCTTCTAGCTGATAGGCTTCAAAGGTACTTTTTTTTTTGGCTGATCAGCTTCCAGTGGAGTTGGTTCATGGATGGAAAACAACTGTAGCAGACAAGGCAGAGACATGCTGTTGGCATCTTCAGTTTTGAAAGAGCAGATTTCTGACAGTGGAACATAGCAAGAGTGCTTTGTGCTCTGCTGTCTTGAAGACAAAAAGTGGTCCAGTGCTCTAGGTCTCATTCCAGAGCTGTGGTCCTGTGGTCCTGTGCCAAAGATCAGTTCTGCAGTAGTTCACACAGCAGAAGAGTCTCTGTGAACAAAGTCAGTGTCCATCAGGTGATCTCTGGCCTGATATAAATGATCTCTGTTGGAAGTGTTGCTCTGGGTATTTTTGTAGCAGGAGAGTGAACCTAATTTGATCTCCTGCTCCAGAAAAGATTCTTCCATTCACCTGGAAGTAGAAGCTGTCAGTCCATGGCTGTGTTTCTCAGTATGCAGGGACACATGACACACAGGCTGGCTGGTGACACCAGCCTACATGCACTGCTAGATATGAGCTCCTCTGTAGCAGATTGAAGTCTTTTATGTAGTGTCACAGGCATACCTCCATGCCCTGTAACAGCCGTAGCTGGGGTTTGTCCTCTTTCCCTCACGTCCCTGATCTTGCAGTCAACAGTGACTGTTGTCTTGTTCTGTGTTTAAGTGCAAGCAGATACTTCATGTTTGGGGATGATCCTGAAGTGGAATGGAATTTAAAAAAAAAACCAACCCAAGCAACAAAAACAGAGGGGAGAGTCCAGAGTGTGAGGGGGAGTATTTTGGACTATTTAAATCTATTCCAAAGCTCATTAGTATTTCAGGTTTGGTTTTGGAGTGCAGATATAAATCAAGTCTGTTAAGTCCCAGTTTGGTTATCATCAGTATCAACAGAAATAAGGATATTAAAGGAATTTGAATGCAGTGCCTTTAGGTATGCTGAAACAAACATGCATAGTAACTGATGTCTGAGAGCTTAGACCATTAGACAATTAGAGAAAGGTGTGGTAGTGAAGAGGGTGAAAATCAGACTGCAACATTGTGAATAAGTTGGGCAGTGCCTTGTGCAAGGAGTGGCTCGGAAAGTTGCAGTGGCCCCTTATTTCAGTAACTTTGTTAACTGTGAAGCCTCAGGAGATAAAGTTTAGTTTCTTCACAGACTGCACCTTTTGGGGTTCAATTGCACTTCTTATTTCTTTCTTCAAATTACCATGCACTGGGTGCCCCTTGTAAGTCTGGAGAAACAGAACTGATAGCTGTTGGATGCAACTCCAACAAGCAGACAGTGTTAGGTAGTTTAGATGTAGTCACATGGTGATTCCTCTAGCATGTGTACAACAGTGGAGGCTTTGTTCTTTTACATTTGCAAATAGAATTAAAACATGTATCTGGACTTTTTTTAACTGAAGTTGGTATAATTTAAATATATATGTAAATATTTATATGTGATTCCTTTATAATTAAAGTGCTAAATATGAGAATAATGTTGGGATGATAACTTCAGAATAAACTGTAAAATAACTATGGGCTTTATGTAACACATTAATTACTAAAAGGTTTATATGATGTGATGATAGGCATTAAATTGTTGGTTTTTTCAGCAGGTAAAGGAGATACAGATAAACTATCTGCTGAAAATAGTAAGCACTTGCAACTAAAATGCATGGATTAGAAAAGTCAAAGGGGGTGAGTTACCACCCCCTTACAAAGTCTATTAATTATCTTAATTCAACAAAGAATGTGCGGTATAAAGTGACAATGCATGTGCAACATGTGAAAGGGAATAATGTCAGTCTTTGATTCTGCTAAAAGAACAGACTGAGAAGACACAGATGTCTGCTTGGTGCAAACAGCCATAATTCACCCTCCACTCCCATCACTACAGTATGAAACGGGAATTTAACCATTTTTAGCAACTGTTTATTGGAGCCTCTTGCTATTTAATACTGAATTATATGCCTTGAGTGTGTCTTCAGAGTTTGAGACTTTGGCTGCATCTATTACTCAAAGAATGTATTATTAGCTCATGCTAGATTTATTAAAGGGGGCCAGCTGCTTGGCAGGAAATGCTGCTTGGCAAGGCTGTAAGAATAGCATTCCCTCAGTATGCTCAGTATGCTTGGTTTTCCCCTAAACACCTGCAAAAGCAGCCATTCTATTGACTTGAGAATTTAAATTTTTAAAAATAAAAGATGCAGACTTAAAATATGAGCCCTAGCCTTTGATATAAGGGGTGTTGGTACTGTGATCTGGGTGTGTCTGGTGTGATGTGTCAGCTGGGGATTCACTTGTCATTTTCTAGGTGTCTGTAATGAATGTTGCTCTCAAATCAGGGAATATGTTTTCTCTGACTCGCATTTGGAACACTTCTACAGTCAATTTTTACTTCATTCTGGGTAGTCTTCCCATACTGTGCAGAGGGACTAAACAGCTTAATAGGAGACAGGCTTACTGTTTTGAAATTTGGGGGACAGTTTCTGGGGAACTTTGAATTTTGACTGCTATGAGCAGACTGGGACAAGATGACTGTGTTTGAGCAGAATGGGAACATAACCTGCCTGCAGGAGTGGTTGTCCTGGAAAACTGAAGTTCACTGGAGCATCTGTCACTTTTTTCTAAAGGGGATGTGCTTAATATTGATGTTTGGGAACTTTATGTACATGTCTGGGACAACTACAGAAAATACTGACTTGTGTAAAAAATGGTTTTTTTCAGGAAAAAAATATTCTTCCAGAAAGAATTGTTGGAACTAATCTTAGATTGAAGCTCTTTGACTCTCTTAACAGTATGTGCATCAAGTACTCAGTGAAGGCTCATTTAGCTTTACAGCTGATGTGAAGAGTGAAGTACTGGTTTTAAGAGTAGTTAAACAGATTAACAACAGCAGTGAAATCCACTGTCATGTCTTGCAACGAAGCAGAAATTCAGCGTATTTATGTTAGGCAATGCAGCCTTTATGGAAGGAGAGCAAGTGCATGGAGAAACTGAATCTTTCCATCTTGTGCATGTTTTACAGTGGTTTAGACAAGGTGTCAGGAATGAGTTTGTGATCTAGGATTCATGAAAGCTAGTGGCCCATCTTCTGTTTAACTTCAGTGTGGGTTATACAATTGGCCATACAGCCTTTTGCTGAGTAGGCTTGGTCCTTCAACTGGGAGCTGCTCTGTAGAAAAGAAGAGTTTCATCCCTTCTGTTGCCCTTATGTTATTGCATATAAATCCAAAACATGGTCCCCTACCAACTACTGTGAAGAAAATTAACTCTAACTCTAGCCCAGCCAAACCCAGCACACAGTATACACTGCTTTTCTGCCTTTAATTTATTTCTGTCTGGTTGGTATTACAGTATTTGCACCTTTATTACTCTGTTTTTAGGTTGCCTGAAGCTCAGCAGAGGGTTGGAGGATGTTTTCTAAATTTGATGCCACAAATGAAAAGCTTATACCTTACGTACTGTGCCAACCACCCATCAGCAGTAAACGTCCTCACAGAACACAGGTATGTTAACTTTGTGGTCTTCTGAGTCTGATACGAAAGTGTATGCAATACACACTTGAGTTGCAAAGCTGTGATGTCTCTTTTGACATGTTTAGTGTGGTAGAACTTGTTTGAAACCCTACACTTTAAAAAAAAGACTAAATGCCCCATAATCCAAAGCTGTTTCATGTGATCAGGCCATCTTGTCACTTTTGGCAGTGTATTATTAACTATTTGAGAGAAATTTTTCATTGAAGAACACATGCTGGACTCTGAATATGTAAAACAATCTTTACTGATTGTCGTCTTTGTTTTAAAAATGTTGAGATAAAAACAAGTTTGACATTATGGCATAATAGACATGATTGAGGCTTTCTTAGGCAGTTGATGCATTGTAACTTAGCCCTGTAAATGCCTGTATATATTTAACTTCAAAATGCATTATACCCTTAGCTTGACTTTTGAGTGATACGAGAGAAGTGTGAAGTTTACAAAATGACTATTTTCTGTAAGAACTAGGATGCTTAGTTAACATGATGTAAGTTGCTCAGCTTTTGGATAGACCTTAAATTTGCATGGAAGATGCCCTGGATCACCTTGAGGGAAAAGTACTGATGCTGGAATTTGAAAACAGCAAAACCTTGTGAAAGCTGACTATATTCTTGTATTCTGATGACCCTCATGCTGAAGCAGCTGTTAGTTTGGGGCTATTTATGCTTGCTCCTGGTGCAGGACAGAACCATGACTTCTTGAAGGTTAGCTACGGGACAAATTCTCACAGGATATATGTTCTTTTTGCTTCACACACCCCTCTCCTTTTTGTCTTGTTGTGTTGGACTAAAGTAAAAATATTTTGAGTACTTTTAGCACTTAGAAAACCAAGAGGATCACAATAGATTTTTTCCAATAATGTTAGCTTCTCTCAGGAACTCAAATTTTGTTTTAACAGCATTGTTGTGGTATGTTTGTGAGCTTTACTCATAATGTTATGAAGACAAAAAATCTTCTAGTTACCAAATACTCTGAACTTTCACGTATGTTAATAATACTTGTAACTATATTCCAACCTGAGCTGGAAAAATCAAGCTGCAAATTCACATTGCAGTATAGGCAGAAAGAAGGTAAGTTTTTGTCATTAAGATTCAGCAAGACAAAAATATTTTTAAACCCCCCTGATGAAATCCCTTTGTGTTTGCTTTCTTTCCAATTACCCTCTTCTCAGTACCATTTTCTGTTAATGGTTTTTAATACTCTTGGGATTAGAATTTTTTTTTGTTTGTTTGAGGCTTTATGCTCTTTCCCAGAGGTCTGGGATTTAACCTATAGATGGAAGATGACGTGTGACAGCAAAGTGATCATCTACATTTCTTTAGATTCAGGGATATCTGTAAAGGATTATCTCAGAACTCAGAGAAATGGTGATAGAAATGTGAGGGAAAGCTGTTTCTTCTGCAAGTGAAGAACAGAAGCATTTCTTCTCTTTCATGTTTCTTTTTGTCTAAAGTGTCCTAAGAAAAATTCAGCTTCAGGTCTCTAAAGTCAGCTTGGCATCAAATCCTGGGGGAGACAATATAAGTGTGATAGAGCAATTGAGTGATTTGGTTGTGAAAGTTTGTTTGTATGAGATAGCTCAAGGGAAGAGAAGTTGAGATAGACAGTTTTCTGCTTAATGCTATTGTGTTATTATGAATGAGTCAACAGAATTGCATCCTATTCTTTCTAATTACCCCAATTTTATGATTCTGTTACCTTAATTTTTGTTGTTCAACATTACTACAGATAGCAAGTGGCCTGACTAAATATTCTGCTTGACACAGCTGCCGTGAAGAAATCAGAAGGTGGCTTTAAGCAGTTCTGAATCTCTTCCTCTCAGAATGCTGGAAAACTTTTTAATTACATTGTTTCAAAGCAGAGGGAAAGAGAAATAACAAACTGATTGGAGGCATCAAGAAATGTAAAATACTCAGAACTGTCTCTTTGTCCATTTAGCTGAAATGATTTTAGTGTGTAAAACAATCCCTTATAAACCTAAATGTAAAAATTGCTCTGAGGTTTGAGGACAGCCTCGATTGTAGTAGTGGTGCAGCAATTATACTGTGCTTTATACCAGGTAAAATACCGGGGTTTAAGGTTTTTAAGAAAAGGCAATTTAGTTGGCTGTTTTGTCAGTGCAATTTTAGAAGAGGGTCCAAACCCATGTGTTTTAATACTGGCAAAAATAGGGCAATGTAATAAGTGTATGTGAAATACTTGGACCTTAATATCATGTTTGTAGCATCTGTGCTATTCAGTAGCATTTTAGAGAAGAAAAGGGAACTGTCTGGATCAGTTTGATTTGGAACATAAATTCTTACTGTCTACAGAAGGTTATTTCTTGCCATGAGCTCTGTGCAATTCGTAAACTGAACACATTTGCAATAACTGTACCTCAGAAAGCCTTTTTAAAAAAAAAAAACCCTAGAAAATGTCAAATTCTTATATCATAAAATTAGTATTTTCTTCTCAGTTTATTAAGATGCTTGTTTTTCTGGGAACCCATACTAACAAAAAAAATCTAGATAATTGCTCTAGATGAAGATTTTAAAAAAATTTATAAAATATACTACTATTTTTAGCCGGTGACAGTGAAAAAATAATAAAGCTTTAAGGAAATTGGCTGAAGCATTAACTGTATTCTTTCTTCAGAGTGATTGGATCACTTACATTAAAATTGTAAGCAGTAGTCTGGTTTGGTAGAATGGGAGTTTTACATGTCATTTTCTGAGCTATCAATGGTGCTCTCCAAGCAGTGTTGTAAGACCTGTTAGAATGTTGTTGACACCTTGTAAAGGCTCTTCGTGTATGTATAGGTAAAACATGACATTAATGTGCTCAGAATTACTGTGCGCTTCTAGAGAAAAACTTTCTTGGAATAGCATTCTTGTGAAGTAGGTTCTAAATAGCAGTCCTAGGGATGGGGTTGGAGATTTAAAATGGGCATTCAATTGGAATGAGACTGTCTTTTTATTCCTTTCTTTTAAATCATCAGTATGAATGCAAATCTGTTTCCACTTTCTTTTGTCATTTGCTACTTGATCATATGCAGCAGCAACATGGGGCTTTTCATTCAATTAATACAGATTAAGGGTTAGTGCGTGCATAGATGTTCATGTATGTGCATGTTTATGTAAATGTGCAGTCTGGGCCAAAGGGGGTCAATTATGTTATTTAAAGAATAAGACATTTATCGTGTTCAAATCTTCAAAGCCACAAACATCTGTCATGTCATTAAGTTAAATTAATAGTCTTTTTATAGTCTGAATATTAATAAAGTCATTGGAGACCTGAGTGTACGTGAACGTGAAGAAATGGGAATAGAGCCTAATGCAGGCCATACATGAGTTCAGGTTCCAGAGCTATGTGTTTCTGAAGATGTATTTGCCTCTGGTCATCACAGCAACAACAAAATCTTTCTATTAAGTTTGGGAACAGTTTCTTTTCTTGGTTCCAGTTGTGGCTTTATAAGTTTTATCCAGGTGTTAAAGTTGGTGTACTAAATAATTTCTCTGATTTTATATTGTCTTCAAATTTGGTAGATACCTTTCTGTCTCAGGAATTGTTTTGGACCTATTGCATACTTTTTTTTTTCCCCAGAGTTTAAATTCCTTCTGCTTAATGGATCAAGGTTTTTGAAGGATTAAGTAATTTTTCCTCAGATCTGTCATTGTATCTTGTAATTGAGTGTTAAACCACTGGCTTAGAGCTGAAGAGGTGGAGCTTGCCCGGTATGGTTGGGCGGTGCTCTGGCAGAGCTCAGAGTTTTCCATGTTCCCTTCTCATAGTGACTGTAGTGCCACTGTACACCATCCCTATTTTATTTACTTTATTCCACAACAGTCCCAGCTTCTTGGCTCCATTTTATCAGGTTTGGTTCTACGCTTCACAGTTTTGCTTGAAGATCCTAGTTCAGGTCTAAGGGTAGATGTTCCAATATATGGTATTTTTAGGAGATAATCTTGCGTGCTGGTGAGACCAGTATTGCCTTGAAGGTGTAGTCCTGTGTGTGTTTCTGATCATAACCATATGCTTGCCTTCCAGTAGGAGAAGTAACAGAACGAGCAGCCGAAGGTGTGAAAGAGTGAATGCCCTGCAGATTAAAAAAACCAGTTGGATACAAAGTACAGAAATGGGTAATTGGAGCAGGATAAGGAGTGCCAGGAACATGAAATTACCTAGCCGGGAAAGATCACAACAGAGAAAGTTCAGTGCAACAAGAAAGTCTAGCAAAAAAAAAACAAACCAAAGAGCAGGCAGAAGCTAGGACTGGGACTTCTATGGACTATATCAAAAAATGACAAGAGGAAAGATACCTGATTATGGGATTTACTGAAGGTTGGATAACATAATTTAAAAAAACAAGTGTAACAGGCCCAACTGATCAGTGGACAAAAAATTCTTTTGAGGAAATATGGACAGTACAGACCCAATGTAACCAGCATCAGGTATGTAATTTTGGAGGGGTAGAGTGCGGTGTTAAACTTTTTTACTTTGTTTAAACGACAGTATATTTATTTTAAAATAGAAGAAAAATTTTACCAGAAGAAAATTTAATTTGATTAAAAGGCAGTTGAAAATTACTAACACACACCTCCTTTTTTTTGTTTGTTTTGCGAAGTGGCAAATATCAAGCCAGTCCTCAGCAGCAAGAAAGCTATTCACAAATCTTTACTTGTTGAAACATTAATTTTGCTAGATTCTTCTGTTCTCTTAGATAACATGTCCTAAACATATTCTACACTTGCATCACAGACCTAGCAGTCTGGATAAAATTTGTGGAGCTGGAACATGACAATTACTCTGAGTAACTGGAGCATGGAATACAGATCAGCTTGAGTCAGAAAACTCTTTGTGCTTCCCCCACTCTGGTGGATCCCTGAGCCTGCAAGTGTGCAGGCTGATGTCATACGCTGAGCAGCAGTCCCCGGGAGAGGAGCTTGACTGGGAAGTTTAGCACTAGGAAATTAAAAGCTGCAGCTGAGGGGTTGCTGAGCTAAGCTGTGTCACGACGCTCTCAAAATGCGGTGCCTGTGTGCAGTCCTCAGACCCCTCAGCAGTGACAGCTCATGCTCCATCTATTACAAACAGAGACCTCCTTCAGAAGTGTAAGTTGTGATTTTAAATGTATATGTTTTTTTATGTTTTTAGTTCCTGGATCTGCTTTCCTCAAGGTTCAATGGCCTTTTTTTTTTTTTCCTTCTGTTACTTGTAGGCACATCTGAACTTTGTTTTCTTTCCTCTTCCAGTGTGATTTGCAGCTTTTGAGGCAGCTGTTCTGAGAAGGATTTGAATATATTAGTAGGGCTTAAAGACACTTTTCATGGTGACCTTTAAAATTTCTCAAGCTGTGAACCAACTCAAGTCTGGAGTGGGGAGAACTCTTCAGCTTAAGATTTCAGAATAAATGAAGCACAGCACTTTTGTATGCTTCTCTGCATTTTATTGTGTAAAGGGATGCAAGTAGTGAATTAAAGTCTCATCTGCCTCTTTCTGAAAAGCTACTTGCTTAGGCAGTTGTGACTGAGTTTCTGATTTCACTGTTCAAAAGGTTTTCCTCTTCAGCTAAATGATAGCTTTTTATTAAAACATACTCTTAGCTGTGGGCTGGAGTTTGATTTAGCATATACTGCCTAGGAGACTGTGGTACTTGCAGGCATCAATTGAAATTGTGACATGAAAGAGCCATTGTTTTTGCCAAAGCAGCTGACACAGACTTTTTTTATGTTGCTGTTAATTAGAAAACGGTTGTGAGCTGTTGTCATGTTTGAACAGTATTTTAACCCGCTCATATGTTTTTGAAAGTAAACGTAAACCCTTCCATTATGATAGTCCTGTATGCTATTTGTCTTTTGTGGATAAATGAAAGACACTCACTTTAAGTTTTGAGCTGAAATAACATCCACATTTTGATGGATATTTTATGTCCACAAAGCTGCTGAGGTGCCAGGTTGGTATAGCATGAGCACAACGCTACAGTGGTCTGCAGGATGGAGCTGCTCAGACAAATTTTTGGGTACTATTGTATTAAAGGACTGTGTGCCTGTGTTCAGACTAGAGCTTGAACAAGCAGGCATGTCAAAACTTGTCAGAGGGAAGCATAGAAGTGTATGAAAGAAAACATTGTCCTCTTGGGAATGTTGGGAAGACAACTACGTCATTCAGTTTTAATTACACCTATTAACAGTGCTCCCTGTTAAAGGCTTCCTGATGATGCCATTGCTAAGCCTGTTTTTCAGGACTTTGTGTATGTTTCAAGTGAGCTGAGGTTTAAACTTGCTCCATATCCATTCCTATATTGTGATTAAGTAAAAAAGGTGAGGATCAACACCGAGTGTCACTTGAGCAGAGAATGGCATAACCACTGAGTGTGTTTGGTTAAAAGGATTGCAGAGTAGAAAGTGAAAACAAGGTAATACCAGCTTTTTATTTCAGGTTTCCAAGAAGTCAATTTTAATTCAAGCTACAGTGAAGTTTTCCATTTTTTCACACATCTCTTTCATAATGCTGAAGTTAAAGAAATGGAACAATGATAATGAAAATTAGAAATGTGAATGTAGCTGAAATGGCAACCAAAGTTTCTCCTACACTAAAAGCATTAAAATAAAAAAAATGGGGATGGGAAGTGCAAGCATTGTCTGAATGGGTAGCTCAACAAAAGCTATTTGAATAATGAATTTGTATGCACTCAACAGTATGGAGATGGCTGAAGTAATTAGGAATGGGGGAGTTTTGCCCTTAGTCTAAGGGCAAAAATGAGGACTGTTCAGAACAGTGTTAAATTGAATAGTCTGTGGTATTTGAGATTGGCACATCCTGTGGAAAATGCAGCTTTGTAGGGGTGAAAGAGAATCTGTGTAATACACTTATGGGTTGTGCTGCCTGAAATGGGGAAGAGTAGTAGATACTGTAAAAGGGCAGAGTTGGTAGAATGAGGCAGCAGGGGCTGTGTCTGACTGAAGCAAACAAAATGCAAAGAATGAGTTTAAACAGCTACTTCCTCTTGGCTCGTGTAGGAAATGTCTTTAACATTAAGAAAGTGAAGTATGATGAAGTATCAAGTACTGTGTGTAACCTGGCTTTATGATGCTGGAATGGGTGGGGGTAGTGACAGGTGCAGTGAATGGATAAAACAGAAAAGGGATGACTTGCGTGTGGTCAGTGTCATATACATAGGGAATTGAAATTTAAAACCAATGAGTGCGTCTGGCAGGAGGGCTTTCCCAGGTGAACTTTGGTAAAGCTTCTTGTGTAAACTGGGTGTCTTACCTTTATTACTTACTGGAAACAGTTTCTTTCCTTTTAACTGAATCAGGAGGAGAGGAGGTGGCACCACACTGTAGCCATGCAGCCTGATGTTTCGGGGAATTACCCTGAATACTTGACCAGGAAGTAGCTGGTAACACCATAAACCCAAGACACAGTTACAAGTCAAAATCTGTAGTTTTGTTAAGGGTGCCGCTGCAGTCAGCTATCAAGTTCTGAACTGGTATGATTTTATGCTAAGCAAAAATTGTGATTAAGGAAGCATTAGGCAAAGTAGATCTTCAGCCTGTAGGTATTCAGAGCTGGCCAGCTTTACTTAATTTTAAATTTAAGCTCAAAAAGTACTCAGGTTCATCTGTGTTGGATTGTTATAACTAACTCTTCATGCAAGGTATTGTAGGAAGTTTTTCAAGGTGTTTTAAATTTGGCTAAAACCTGTTTATGTCACAAGCTGATTTAGAAGGCCTGGAGTTGCTGATATATCCTGCTTAATAGGGATGCACGGTCTTTCCCAAGTGTGCCCAGTTCTTCTCTTTGCATCTTTAAAATGCACAGCAGATGTTGAGGAATCCCCTCACCCTCTTTCTCCACTCTGTAGTTAAATGCAGCTGAAATGGCACAGATACATCCACTGAGGAGAGGCTGGGCCTCCTTAGAATGGGGACAGAAAGCTCTTGAAAGAGGTGATGTAAAATGATGATGGACCTGACAATTCAGAAACAGTGCTGAATGTGCATAAGCAAGGTAGTGTAAGCAAATTCCAATTAACTAATCTGAAGACAAGTGAACTTGCAGTAAAACTGTATGGAAAAGTACCTTCTTTTCGGTGAACTGGGGGAAACTTTGGTGTCTGGGAGGTGAATGATCCAGGTGGGATGGTGAGTAGAGCACTTATATTGGGATGGGAAGGTCACAGTTCATAGAACTGTAGAATCATTTAGGTTGAAAAAGACTTTTAAGATAGAATCCAAATGTTAACCCAGCATTTCCAAGTCCACCGCTAAACCACGCCCCTAAGCACCCCTAAACCACCACCCTAAGAACCATGTTTGTGTTCTTGTTCTGTTGTCTTCATCTGTTTGGACAAATGACATGAGTAATCAGTGTCACTTGTTCTGAAATGGGAAGGAGTGTGTGTGTCTTGAATGCAGTAAGATGTTACATTTTTAATAAATGACTTTCTGTATTTTTTTCATAGATTTTTGCCTTTAGAATTCCATGTTCTTTGGCAACTTGTATTTTATGAAGCCTGGCAATCAGCCCAGATGCTGCCACATCTTCTATACTGAATGGAAAGGGCTTGTTTTGTTCTTGGTGATTTGAACTCTTGAAAAGCTAGTCCTCTGAAATCTCTGTGTTATAAGCAGAAGATGTAGCTATTTTGTTTCCTTGATAGCAAAGGGAGTTGAAATTCTCAGACCTGGTATTTTAACTGAGTTACTGTAAAAGTTGAGAGGCCGGGCCAGTTCTGAATTATTCGAATACCAAAGAATATCTGAAGAGGGGAAGTAGCAATTCATGATACATGGAGAGAATGGATTTCTTACAGTGTCTTTGCTGTGAAGTGTATTGTATAAGTCCACACTTAATGAAACCCTAGCCCATTAAAGAATAGACTGCATGGTGATTATTTCTACCATTTGTATGAATATTGGTGATTTTTTTTGCATGAACACCTTGGATGTGAGATGAGATCTTTAAACATGTAAGAGTGAGAGAGAAAAAACTTCCGAAATATTCTGTATTCTTATCAATGTCTGACACCATAAAAATACCTATTTTTAAATTGTATATGAAGCATTTGACTCTGGCTTGTGTATTATTTGTGCAAACCACCTCTACGGTCATGTGTAATTTTACTAGAATAAAGAGCTGAGTAATAAAATACAGCTTTATTCTTGAATGGTGCTCAACTGTCTTTGAGCACTGGTTGTCTAGAACAGTGGATTTGTTCCTATGTATGGTTTTCCCTGGTTGGACCTTAAATCTGCATGTGACTTTGTTCCTGTATTTTATTTAGTACACAAACTGGTCACAGCACTTAAGTTATACTTAAATTAACTTTTTATTTGGCCTCCTGTTTTATTGGCATACTTCTTTGCAGGTGAAAGACTGAATCGTGAATCCAATGTAATTTATTTGTTTTGATAATTTAATCTTAATTTGCTTAAATATCTTGTGTACACAGTGAGGAACTAGGAGAATTCATGGAGATGAAAGGTGCAAACAGCCCTGGGATCCTTGTACTGACCACGGGCCTCAGCAAACCTTTTATGCGTCTGGATAAATACCCCACGTTACTCAAAGAACTTGAAAGGCACATGGAGGTATATCTTATCAGCATTTATGTTCCAGCTTAATGATGATTTGACAACAATTATTTTAAAGGTACATGTCAAACATGATGGGACCCAAAATTGCATTTGTTTGGTCTTCCGTCAGCCTTCTAAACTACAGGCTGCAGTAGTTCATGTAAAAGTCAGTGCAGTAAAATTTCCTGTAAAAGATAAACATTTAAAGTAAAATTATCCAGAGAAGTTAATGATCATTCCTAGAATAGTCTTACCAGGGTCTCTAGTTGACTTGATATTGAATGTGTCTACTGCACACCACTTGAGGCCACTTTATCTTGCAGAGGGAGTGCTGCTTTTCCCCTCAGTATGCTGAGCACACTGGCAAAATAGTCCCTCTGACTTCTAGTGAACACTGTCCAAAAGTGATCTTTACAGGACAAGAAGGTGTTTGAGCACCTACTCTTTTCACCTTTGCATTTTGCAGGTTACATGTTTGGAGTGGGAAAAAGAGTAATAGCAAGTGTGGGGGTGTTGTCACACAGATTGGTTTGTCAGCCAGTGACAACAGAATGTGCTAGTTAGTCTGTAGGTAATCAGCTTTGTGACAAAGCTAACCTGCTAAACAAAACTCTGTAAATACTTTCCTCTTGGGATTTCAAAATCTCTTATCCACTAGGTCTTGTAAAACTTCTTTGGC
>VWZV01010479.1:1092897-1133145 GCA_013397155.1 Irena cyanogastra
TGTTTTAAGTATAACTAGGATTGTGCTAAGTAACTGCAGTTTTACTACAAGCCAGACCCACCAGTGTTTAATGTAAGAAGGCACGATGAAGAGACTGGATCAGTCTGCAACTTCAATTTTGCAGAATTGTTTATTTGGTTTTAGTTAAGCCTATAACACTTTTTAACATTAGTTTTGCTAGAATTGAACCTTTTATGTATGTTTTCTCTGTTGTTTTTAGGATTATCATCCGGATCGTCCAGATATTCAAAAATCCATGACTGCCTTCAAAAATCTTTCTGTAAGAGTGATAAAACAATATATTATATATTTTAAGTAGAATGTTTTCTAATTGCATCTTCTTCTATTGCTTAAAAAAGTGAAGCTTTTTCATAAATGTGTAATAAATTTTTAAAAGCCTGGAAATCAATGCTGTATATGGGCAGAGCTAAGGATGGTAATTTGCTGGGGAGTTGTAGTAAGTAGACTATTGGTGTAAGAGTTGTGCAAAATATTCTGCACCTCTTTGTCTGCCCTCTCATCGTACTTCATCTCCCTTTCCACTAGTGCTTGCATGACTAATGTCCTGATGAAGGGCTTCTTTACAACAAATGAGTACATGTTCTGATCTTCTTTTTCTACATGCATTCCTTCTTGGGGAATGGTGTTGGATTTGAGAGAGGTTGAAGAGGACAGTGCTAGCGAAGTTCAGAAGATGCAAAACTTCTAGTAATAATTGGAACAGGAAGCCTAATTTGAATAGATAAGCTGTCTGCTACTGTCTTTACAAAAAAATAAAGAACTATGCCTCAACTGCAACAAGCAATGATTAATGCAGTCTCAGTTACAAGAAACTTAATGTGTTGTGCTTCCTCTTAGGAATGTATGCTGATGATAACTTGGCATTTTTTATTTTTTAAATCAGAAGTTTAATGTTCATTAATCAGTGTTCAGAAGAGGTTTGTGGGTTGCATCCTGTTGGGTGCTATAAAAACAAGAGGAAATAATTCTGTTGAGAAAATTTCAAATAAATAGAAGTAGAGCAGGCTGGAGTTACTTAATAAAAGTAGTAACACGAAGTTGTAAACACTCATGGTTTGCACAGGTGGCGTGTCTCTTTTTACTGAAAGAAGATGCTTTGTTGTATAGACGTGTATTTCTGACAGCTGTGTTGCTCTTTGCTGATGAGCATGTCCGTTTTTGCTTAGTCATACCAAAAGTTGCAATATAAAGGAAGGAAAAAAATTGAGTACAGAGCTATGTCTGAGTTTGGAATGGTAATTGAAGTCAATGTGTTGAAAAGCCATATTATATAATTTAGTAAAACTAGTTTATAAAAAATATTTATAACAGTCGTCTAAAAGAAAATGCTCCAAGTAAGGTGCTGTCTTCTGTGTAATGCTGTGCTGCATTACAAGCACAGCAGCAGTAAATACAACTGTAGTGGTATTTCTACCCTTCACCCATTCCAAAATGGATAGAGTTTATAGAGATGATGTTTTTCCCTATGTTTGTTAGGCACAATGTCAAGAGGTACGGAAACGGAAAGAACTTGAACTGCAAATACTGACAGAAGCTATTCGCTGTTGGGAGGGAGAGGATATCAAAACACTTGGCAACGTGATTTACATGTCCCAAGTCATGATTCAGTGTGCTGGAAGTGAGGTAATGTCCTTCTCATCTTTACTGTCACTCTTCCAATTCTGAATAAAATTAATTATAATCATTATCCAACAGAAATAAAGAGAGTACTTCAGAGATGGTAATCTAAGCTAAAGCCTTTCTTTGTTGAATTAAGGCATTTTTTACAAAACTTGAAATAAAATTACTTGAAGATGGATGGTCTTATCTGTAAAATTTACTTAAAAGTGACTGAATACAGCAGTTATAAATATTGTAAGATGATTTTTGCAGGGCTTTTTTCAAAGTGCATAATTGAATAAGATCTTCAGTGTGTTATGTTACAGGATCATTGTGCATAGCAGTTATTACAGTGCGTTTTAAACAGCAAAAGGTTTAAAGTTTTATGTTGTAAGGTGTCTGGGACAAACTCTTTTTTAGCTGTTATGGGTACATCGCTGAAGTAGCAAATTTTTAAATACAAGCTTGAGTACCAAATGCTCTTTGAGAAATAGAATAAGAAGATACATTTAGGAAGTTAAGTGACAAAGTCAAGTGATTTTGTTTTCTAACCAAAGAAGCAAATAAAACATAAAGAAAAACTTGTCCTACTAGAACTAATGTTAAAATAATCTTAAAAGCAAGTGCTAACAGAAAGGCAGTGTTATGCAGGTTACTGACATGTTTTTATTGCTTGTCGTTCTCCCAAAAAATCAATGAGGCTTTGAATCTGGTGAGGGCTTTTGAATTGCAACCTCATTCAGTCTATTTCCTCCCTTAGAACAAAGAGGTCCATAAATATGAAGGAAAAGTAAAATGTTTATGCAAATGAATATTTAGAAGTTAGTCACTTGATATTTTTCTCTCAGATATTTTGTTAGGTGTTAAAGTAAATAAATAAGATTCAGTAGAGCTGATAGAGCATCTTCTGCAGTCATGTCTCTTTTTGAAGCCAGCAAAACAAATCACCATCCCTCACTCTCATCATGAGGTAAAATTTCAAATGTAATGGACTTCTAGAAGTTTCTGTTTAGCATCACAGCTTTTTGGCAAGATACAGGACAGCTTCATTTGTGCAACGGTGACTGGGTTTGATTTTGTCTTTCTAAAAATGATATAGATATTTGCAAATGTTTACTTAAAAACATTAAAACTTGCTAAGGACTTGTAATTTTGCAAAGATGCTTGAAATTAGGACAGTGGCTTTGTCAGTTGATATACTTATGTTGTGATTAAAATATTACACTTTAATGCTTCTCGCTTTTGTTGTCTATAGGAGTAGATTTAGAGTAAACTTATTCCTTCTTCCATAAAAATACCCCAAAACAAAACCACAATGGATAACTTCATACATGAAACCAGAAAATTAAAACCAGAACAAAGTAATGAATGCTTTTGTTGTGACTATGCTAATTATTCCTTTGCTTTTTCTACTTCTGGGCATAATCCAGTGTTTAAAAATCTAATCTCCAATTTGAGAGACCACAGTCTTGATATGACTGTAACGGTATCCATCTAAATTATAGGAAGAAATAGATCCAGTATGTAATTTTGGTTTTACTGAAATTGGCCAAACAGTTGTTATCATATTAAACAAGGTCAGTATTTCACCCAGACTGTAAAATTCCTGTTTTAAAATACAAGGCTGTACTCTTCTGGAAAAAGTATAGGCATGTGTTAGTAAAACTTTTCAAATAGAAATTAAGTAGTTTTGTCTCATTTCCTTTTTTTTTTCTTTTCTTGTATTTTTTTCTAAATAAAATGGACAAATAGTTTTGCACTGAGCAAATATTTGTGGAGTAATCATCCAGTTATAATGCTGATAGCTTTTAGTAATAGGAAAATGGGAGAGGGGACTTTTGATGGTGTATTTACTTTTTCTTTTTCTTCTTTTAACAAGGAAAAGAATGAAAGGTATCTTCTTCTCTTCCCTAACATTTTGCTAATGTTGTCTGCCAGCCCAAGAATGAGTGGGTTTATCTATCAGGTAAAGTTATACATATGTGTAAAAATGTGTTAGAGGTTGTGTTCTTTCCAAGTGATATTTCATAGGAAACTTGGAAGGATTATTAAACTTTTGCATGTATAAAGATAAAAGGTAATATCTGCAATAAGAAGTGATCATCTGTCTCATGAAATTCTGGCCTAGAAGCCCAGGGTTTGATTTTCTTTGTAGCTGTGACTATCACCAAGGGAACTTTTTTTTTACCTTGTTAGCAGTAGCTGATGAGAGGAAGTATTGGTAGTTTTTAGATCTATATGGGAAACCAGTGTTGCTGCATAGGTTTGTTAGTGCTCTTTGACTGCTGCTTGGGACTTAACAAAGTTGCTCAGCCCCCTTAAGCTTTCATTAGTGTGAATTAGGCTGTTACCATCAGTTTGTTTAGATGCATCCACATTAGTGTTCTATCTTGGAATCAGTGGTACACTTTTAAAATTCATCTTTTATTTTTTTTTCTGTTTAATGAGCACCGAGTCACAGAGTAGAAGTTGTTTTGGGGCTCACAGACCAGATTCCCTCTGGATGAAGTCGTAGTGGAAGGCATGCTCTAAATGTACACTCTGACTATGGGAAAAGATCAAGTCCATGGACTGACATTCAGTGCCTGGCCCCAGTCTTGGGCTCCCCAGTGTAACACCACCTGAAATGCATACAGTGTGGCCCTAGGGACCTCAGCACCAGGTGCTTCACTTCACAAGTCCTCTGCTCACAGCCAGTAGACAGTCTTCGAGCTCTCTCCCAAGTTTCCTAGCTGAGTACTTGTGGCTGTTGCCCACAGGCCTGTTCCAGAGGTGGAACAACTGCTGCAGTGCAGGAATATCATTTGTCTTGGCTCCCCTGGTGCTCTAGGCTATGTTTCATAGAAGCACTTGCATCTTGGGTATATAGTATATAGACTCCTGAGAGAGGCAAATGTGCAATCTGTGACTTCCAAAGTCTTGTAAATGTTCAAATAATGCCACGTGTGTTTGGGACATCATAGTAAAATACCAAAAGACAGGGAAAATCTTCAACAAAGTTCTAAAGGGAGACAAAGATTTCACCTACTAGAAAAGTTTCTGTAAAACAGACACTTGAACAGTTCATTCCTTTCTCCTGAGCAGTGATTTGCCTGCTTCAAAGGAATGCTGAAGGTTGGTCATTTGATGTTCCTGTGTGATCAACCACAGTCAGTCACAAAAATGCAACTTTTTTTTTTAATTAAAAGTAATTAAATTCCAAAATTTGTGTTTGGATTTGTACCTTATCTGCCACAATTGTAGATGGATTTTTCTGAAATGCTGCTGCATTAGGTGGTTCATGTGGACAGTCAAGTTTGTTAACTTTGTGCCATTTCTAATTATCCCAATGTTGATGGAAAAAGATAGTAGAAAAGGCAGGTTAGTTCTGTGTTCCAAGTGACACAGTCAGAATTTCTAGTGAGGATAGATTCTTCTGTACTGATTACAAAGGCAGCTGACTAGAAATTTAGTATGTTAACAAGCAACATGAAATTAAACAGTCCATAAAGCTTTATTCCTCTATCACTTGCATTTCTTCTTCCCACCCACTTTATCCCCCAGATGTACAGCATTGTTCAAGAAATAAATAAGCCATTTTCTGTGATCTGTCTTCAGCTTCTACTCAGAATGGCCACAGCCCTTTCTTAGTGTTCACTGTCCAACCATCTCTTGAAAGCAAAACTCGTAATTTCCTCACAACCTCATGTGTCATGGTCCCATCACTGAGAATGTCTCAGATTTTAATGACTACATTTCACAGCAAGGTGAAATTTTTTCATCACTGTTTGTGTCTGAGACATTTGATCAGAGCCCGTGTCTAGAGGGCATAACATGGGCCTCCTGGACATTTTTTCTGAGGTTTGCATCTCAGATGGATATGGGCAGAAGATGATGCAGTCGTCCCAGTCATTCTCAGGGAAATGATGACACTGAAGGCATCATCCTACATAACACCTTCCCTGCACTTCTGAATAGCCCAGTTGTTGTCAGGCTTCAGATTTTCTGGTTGATAGGGCTGATATCTACCACATGAGCTAATGGGAAGAACTTTTAGTGGTAAGCTGAAATCAGAAGGAGCAAGGACCATACTTCTTAGGAGGGCTAGACAGTCGTTTGATAAAAGAAGGGAAATACAATTGATTCACAAGCTCACTTCAGTTTTCTGTTTTGCAGACTTTGTACTTTTTCTTGCCATGTGGTTCAGGTGATCTCTGTCTCCAGTGTGCCCCTATATTGCCTCCCTACCTGTGTCAGCAGTTCTTGCACATCTCTCTTGTTGTGGTTTTATGCTGTGTTATTAATGAACCCGCAAACATGAGGAAAAAGGGAAAAGAGCAAATTTTAGCTGCATTATGTAGTGCACATGGCCACCGTGTTCCCTTCAGTGGGGAAGCTGCCACAAGAGAACTCCTCCTTTCTCTTTGGTATCTTGGGCCTGAGCATGCTCTGTGCCTACAGAATACCAAGTGATTTTTCGTTTTCAAGCTTCTAAGAAACCTTTGTCCATTCTGCTGTCTTTAGGAAAGAGGAACACATAAAGTTGGGTTTTATTCTTTTTGCTCTGCTGGAGCCAAAATTCCACAGTACATAGTATTTGTGCTTTTGCCAGTATTTGCTGAATAGTGTTTCTGTGCAGGAGAATACAGGATGTCTTAAAGAACTTTCCTTGAAGTTTCATTTTCAGTAAGGCCTTTCATCCCAAAAATACTCAATTTTATTTATTCTTCTGTGTTTCTAAAGGGTCAAAAATTATCCTAAACTGACTATTTTTTCCTGCTTGACTGGGTTTAAAATGAGATCTCCTGCAAAATTAATATGTTCTTAGGAAGAAAATTTACAGATTTGAAGGTGTTCACTGCTTTTTTTTTTTTTCCCTCGAAGTATTTCCATGAGGGAATTTAGTAGTGGCTTTATTAGAAAAATAAATCTTCAGTAAATAATTGTTGTATTTATTTAGTGAAATATTCCTTTATAAATTTACTTTTTCTACAAATTCTGGGAGATAATAAAAGTTTGCAAACAAATGTGCTTGAAGAAGAGTCACTGTTGCCTCCAGTCATGTAATATAGATGATCCTGAAGGTCTCAGTTTCAAGAACCCAAGACTGAGGAATGATCACTATTGTATTTGTATGGATTTTGTAGCCTGAATAGGTATCAGCTAGACTGGCATCACAGATGTCATTTGCAGAAGTTGGACCATATGAAAAACTCCCATGTGAGATGTTTGTATGGATTTTTAAATGGTTTTAGACTTAGGGTCTAAAAATGTTTTTAGCCCTAGGGTCAGGGTGTACGTGTCAATTTACTATGAATGTCTTTTTTCATAGCTTAAAGTTAGTATTTTCTTTACTTGGTAATGTTTTTATGCGTTTTGTATTTAATATCAATGTTACCATCTTTTTTGTTTTGTTTTAAGGGAAAACTGCCTATGACAGGAATGACTATTACAAAGCTAGAAGACAGTGAAAACCATAAAAATGCATTTGAAATATCAGGTATTGCCCATTAATATTTTTATTTACTAGCTATTCCAGGAGGTACTGTTTCAAACATCAAATGCTTGCTCTGAACAGAGGAACAAATTTTTCATTGTGACAGTGACCAAGCAGTGGCACAGGGTGCCTGGGGAGATGGCTGTCCTTGGAGGTAGTGGAAAGCTCCCTGGCCATGATCCCAGGAAACCAGCTCCAGGTGTCTGTGCTGGAGCAGTGGGGAGTGTGACCTACAGAGGTCCCTTACAGCCTCAGCCATCCTGTGGTTATACAAACTTTGTAACACAGCTACCCAGAGCTTCACTTGAAGGCTGCTTTTTACTGCTCCTCTTAGGCACTTAAGGAGCTCTTTGTATGGGATTCTTCCTGGAATTTCTGTATCTTAATGAATGGAGGCAGTAGCCTTGGAGAAGATCTTTTGTGATGAAGCAGTTCAAGTACACTGTTTACTGAAAGAATAGGAATCCAAGAGGCTCTAGAAGAGCTTCGAGCATGAGTTTTCTTCTAGAAATTTTCCACCTCTTTTGGAGAAAATGAGATGCTCCCTTTAGCATCTCTTATGTTAACGATTATTCCCATTATCCTTATAGGTAATTTCTATCTGTTTAGTCATTCATTTCATCATGTATGTCCTGAGACAATTTAAAGGACAGTGTAGGGTCCCCATGGTGGAGTTTTGTATCTTCATTCATTTCCTGGATCAATTCTACATCCAAGCAGGTTGCATTTAAAAAAGCTAAGTTGGCTGTCTCAAGTATGATATCAGTGCCATGACTCACAGGGGAAAAAAATGTTTATACTGAGAAAAAAGTGGGTTTTTGCGATAATAACTATAAAACTGACCTCAAGGGGAATGCAATGGGTTAAATGGTGTTAAGTGCAGAAGTAAAAGTTATCTTTGGTTGAGATCACATTCCCTAGTAACTTTTGCCTTAGCTTTAATTTCTGTCCTCTTCTGAGAGAAGATTGGTAAACTCTTATTTTATAACTTTTCATGTGTTGTAGTGTACAGACTCAAGAATGCCATTTTAGGCTGTGTGCTGGCTTTGCTGGGGGAGATGGAGAAGGATAAGTGTAGTAGATGAGCCTCTCCTACTCTTGTCATTTAAGGTTGTGCTTAGTTACTAGAGCTAGGGGAAAAGAGTAGAACTCCTGTGCTAGACTAAGAATAAATACATGGAGGCGATGTGTGTTACAACCTGGAAAAGTGGAATGCTGTTGTATTGAAAATATGATTTAAATTTTTGCTTAGTACTGAGAGGACATAATATTTTAGGAAATTAGTGTCTTTTTTAATCATGCCAGATTAACTAAACTGTTCTCTTTTTTTGTTTCTTATGTCTTTCTGGTATCTATCATCTAGGAAATATGATTGAAAGGATATTAGTATCTTGTAACAACCAACAAGATTTGCAAGAATGGGTGGATCACCTGCAGAAGCAAACCAAAGTCACAACTGTTGGGAATCCTACCATTAAACCTCACTCTGTGCCATCTCATACGGTAGGAAAGAGCTTCTGGACTGAAATGATGAGCAGAATTAGGTTATAATTAGGTTTTCTGGCAGATATAACACCATGGAAAGCCTTTTTTTTAATCCATTAGTAACAAGAACTGAATTTTGTCACTGTAGTTTATTAGGTAAAAAGATAATTCTGTTTTTAATTGAGTGAACAAAGGATAAAATGCTTAAAACTCAGTGTAACATTTAAATGGGGTGAAAGAAAGTTCATTATCATTACTTTTTCTATTTTGACCAAGTCAAAACAGACCACCATCTTTTAAGTATACTTAGAACAGTAGGCTATAATTGGTGATGTACTTGACAGGCTGTGGAGAAACAGTAATTTCTTTTGGGTTCTGCATTTGAATTGTTGGATATGAATGGTTCTAAATTTAGCTCCACTCTTAGTGGTGAGAGAAGTGGGAGCAGGGCTGCTTGTAGCTGTTCTATCTTTAGTTTGTGTTCCGTCTGTGGTAGACAATAAAAAAATTTCAAGCTCCTTTTTTCCAAAAAATAATTTAGTGTAAAATTTTTCAGAGGCCAGCTGTAATAAACAGAAATGTTATAGCAAGTGGGATTATTTCACCAGTCCTTGAAGGCACTGTCTCCATTATGGTAATATGCTTTCTTTCCTTTCCCGTCATGTTTGACAGCTTCCTTCCCACCCAGTGACTCCCTCCAGCAAGCATTCAGACAGCAAGCCAATACCCCTGACTCCTGCCTACCACACTCTCCCTCACCCATCACATCATGGGACTCCACACACCACCATCAATTGGGGGCCACTGGAGCCTCCGAAAACGCCCAAGCCCTGGAGCCTGAGCTGCCTGCGACCCGCGCCCCCGCTGCGGCCCTCGGCAGCTCTCTGCTATAAGGAGGTGAGGTGCTGCAGCAGGAAACAAGGCAGCGTGCCAGCCCTTCACTAGGAAGTTGTAAATTTTTTGTGGTGGCTGTGTGTATGTGACTTTAATTTTGTAAATCTCATCAAAAAGAGGGAAAAAGTGAGAGTTGATCTGCAGATCTGCAAGATTTGTGTTGAGACTTAGCTGCTATAAGAGGTTCTTCTGTTTGGCTGTACTATATGCTTATTTTGTAATTTAACTTAAAATCCTTTTATACTTTCATGTGTAGACCACTAAATTCTCCAATGTATTAAAATTTAAATAATCTTTATAGTGTTCAGCATACAATAATGTTCAAAACCTATCTTGATCATCTTTGGTAGGTCCTGCTCAGTCACCTTTTTGCTTTCTTGTTCTGTGTTTTCACAGATGTATTGTATCCTTAAGGCAAAGGGTAGACCGGCTTCCTTTTGTTCCTGAAATTTCGTACTGTTCATTGTTCCTGTAAATTACCATGACCACATTTTGAGCAGAAATGCTGCTGGATTGTTTGTTTGTTTGTGGTTTTTGTTTGTTGTGTTGGTTTTGATTTTTTTTCCCTGTAGACCTCTGTAAAAACGGACCTAAGATTTTACGAATTTTGGCTTTGAAGGGTATAGCACCTGCCAAGCCTCCTTGTTAGGTCCTTTTTTACTTGCTTCCCAGTAGACAAGTGAAATGGTTGTCTCTTCAACTGTTCAGGAAAAAGACCTGTTAATGTATTCCTGCTTCTTCCCTTCACTCTAGCTCCCAGACAGGCTGGATGCCTTTGCAGCAGGTTTGATGTATATTTCTGTTGATAGAACAGATTAAATACTTGGCTGAGTGTATAGTTCGAGGAAGGGTAGAGAGGAAATTAGCCAATTCAACAAATTGAATATGGCAAAAAATACTAGTAAACTGAATTTTGGTGCTGCTAAAAGGTTTTTAGTTGGTAATTCCTGTATGCATCTTAGAAGTTAAATTCTTGAAATGCTGTCTAGAAGCTGTACTCCTTTTATTTTTCCTACACAGGATCTCAGTAAAAGCCCTAAAACCATGAAAAAGCTGCTTCCCAAACGCAAGCCAGAGCGGAAGCCGTCGGATGAAGAGTTTGCACTGAGAAAAAGTAAGAGAGACTTGAACAAATATCTGCATAATTCAAAGAGTGGAATTAACATCAGTTTAAATTCTGTAAGAGTTAGGTGTACAGTGTAAGCAAGTCACCTGGTTTCTTTTCTCATGTCAGGGGAGGGGTGTAGGTATCTCCAGAGGATGGTTTGTTACAGTCATTTTATGCTATGATGGCATTAGTTGCTTTGTAAAGCTTTACTGAGGCTGCAGTGGATGTCTGCTTGTGAAGACTATTTCTGTTTATTGCAGAAGGAAGGGAGGGTCACTAGACAGCCAGGTGAAGTTCAGTGAGATAAATCTGTGTTTTAGTACTGTAAACAACAACATGAAGATACTGAGCCACTCTTGCAGAATACTTTGTAGCTATGTTCTTAAGTTGGTCTTGGTAGGAGCTTCTGTTTTCCTGGTGTTGGGAAGCTGGTTATTGCTGCTGATTTGGAGACAAGTTGCTTCCACAATCACTCCTCCTAGGATCCAACAGTCTTCGCTTATCTCCTGTAAATAAAGTAATTTGCTCATATCTGTATCTGAACATATTGCAGATATTTAGGCTGCCTGAAGTCTGAAGAAAAATGCTGATCTGAGAGAGACTTAGTAAAGTAGACAAAGAGAGAAGTCAAACTCTGGATGTTGGGATAATTTGAAGTGGAGGGAGAATCAATGTTATCAAGCAAACACAGTATTCACTTAGTTGTCAGTGTTGCTGTAATTCTTCCTTAGAAATGTGTGTGAATGAATAATCTGATCACTTGTATCAATAAAAGACAGGGTGTTTTATTGGACAGATTTTTGTTGTAGCTTTTGCTTATCTGTGTCTGTCCTTTGCTCATGGGCTTTTTAAGATAGTCTGTGCCATGAGTGTTCAGTGCATGAAGTGTTATTGCGGCAATTGTCTCTCACAGGCTTATATAGAGTTGGAGAGAAAGAACTTTTCCTCAGGATCTTCTTGGTTTGTCTGAGGTGTTAGTCCTTTTGAATGTTCTGTGAATTTAATGTGGCAAAGGTTAAGGTAGTGAGTAGAATGATTCTCTGTTCGTGGTTGTGCAGGTGGATGTTGAAGTTCAGGATGTTTTATCCTTACAGCAAGGCATCACTTTAGGAAAAATGAAAGCACTGTAATACAGTATCATTTCAGATGTTGGAGAATGATATTCAGTAGTTGTAATGATGATGAAGCTGTCAACTTGCAGGTTTAGCAATTGTTAAAGAACACAGTGGGAGGAGTTAAGGGTTTTTACTTGGGGGAAGGAAGGAGTCTGTAGCTTGCAAATACATTGTTCTACTGCTGATTTGATAACTTTTATTGAAAGGTATTTTTTGTAGCTTTTAGTCAAATACTGTTTCTTACAAATTCTTGGTATTCATCTTCTCTAATCAGCAGTTACAAGCTTCTATTAGTGTTCCTTCAAATTTCTTGATTTTTTTTGTGGAGCTATAAAAGTTTCCCACTTCTATTGAACTTAACCCAGGCCTCTTCATCAATATGCTTTTTGTTACTTCCCTTCTCAGGAATCCAGAGGATTTATGGGCTGTGTTTTGAGAACTGCTGTGTCAAATTAGCATTTCAACAGACAAAACAACTGAGATGTTTCAACTGGCTGCCCTCAAAATGCTATTTCAGAAGTGTATTATTTGTCCTGCTACTGTAATTATGTGGTGCTGCATTCTAACTATAAAATCCAATTCTTTTTCCTGCCTTGAAAAAGGGATAGCCCATACTTCGGGGTTCCTGCATCTTTTAAACTGTAGGAAAATTATATTGGGTCAAAATAACTGCAGTAATTTCTGCAGTAGCTAGCTTGTCCCAACAAATGTTTGGAAAGTTGGCTTTGTTCTGGTGATAATAAATCACAAAACCCAACAGAATGCATTGGTTGGCATAGAATACAACTGCATTTTGATGTTGAAGGCTGCTCAGATTCATGTAGCAGGAAATATTCAAACCTAGTTATTTCACAGGGGAAAAGAGGAAAAATGCTTTTAAAATAACAATTTGTCATGCCTTGCACATAGACTTCTTGTTTCGTCTGAACTAATAATGGTAGAGGCACCTCTAGATTTCTGATTGGAATTTCACTCTATTGCAAGTGGACATTTTGACAGTGTTTTTACTGAGTCACCCAATGAGATTTGCTGTGGAGCTTTATCTTTTGGAAAATGTTGCCATGTTAAGCTTGAGTTGTTAAATTTGTTCAATAGTGCTGTTTCTATCTTGAAGTCTGAGTAGTTTAGAGTAGTCACTTTTCACAGATATATGTGCATGATAGGAGCATCTTCCCTTCTGCATGCTGGACTGAAGTTATGCTGTTAATTCTGAGTTCTATTTTCAGTTGTGTGCTGTTGAAAGGGGTAAATGTGATTTTATTTATGCATATACAAGCACACATGTATATACACAAATGCAAAAATTTTCAAGACGTTTTCTGTGAATTAATATTCTGTTTCTTGATTTCATTGATAAAATAATGGAATAGGATGCATATTGAATTGTGTGCTTATATAATAACTTGAGTATATAGGTTTTTCAGTAAAATGACTGCTTTAGAATGAGTCCTCACACTTTAAAACACATTCTGTACAACATCAGATGCTCAGAAAATTTCTTGAATGTGTGGGTGGTTACTCTGAATTTAATTATTTCTAAGCATTTCAAAATAGTATTTTTCTTTTTAAATTGTTACTTTTGTTCACTGAAGTTTGATTTTTACAATGGTATGAATAAAAGAATTTTAAAGGGTTGATTAGGCTGAACTTTGGTCTCAACTGAACCGTACCGATTTACAAAGGTTTTTTTTAAATTAAGAAACATACCCATGTTTAAAATTCTATTTTTCCCATTGATTCTAGGTACAGCTGCTTTGGAAGAAGATGCTCAAATTCTTAAAGTCATTGAAGCATATTGCACAAGTGCCAAAACACGTCAAACATTAAATTCAAGTAAGTTAGCCATTTCTACCATTTCAGTACTTTCTAACTAAAACACGAATAAGATAGTTTGCAGAAGAGAGTGCTGTATGTTTTCAGGCCTTTGCAAATAGCAAGTTGGGCCTGCAAATAATAATAACCTGTTTCTGGTTTAACATCAATGCCAGGTGTTTATGTATTGGATGCCAAGGACCATGGTTAGAGACTGTAATTTTTTCAGTATTTTGAAACAATCCAAAACAGCAAAAACCCAAATGTAACTACTTGTCATGGTTTAAAATAGTACTAAAGCTTCACCAATGAATAAGAGGTGTCTGAACTGAATATAACAGCTAATCAGTATGCTTTTGGATAAATTTCAAGAAGTTGGTAAGTAGGAGGAATGAAGAAGTCATTGTAATTTTGGAGGACTGTATTTTTGTTGTGTTTTGTTCAACAAAGTCTTTCTCCATGGAAGAGTAACTTAGACCTATGAAAATTTCTTTAATTTTATTGCCACTAGTTCTTTTTAGTATTAATTACAGATTTTAATCCCGTCTCATGATTTCAGGAGAAATTGTTCTCAGATGTGTGTTGCTTGAAGCCATTTTTAGTTTCTCAGAGATCAATACCTAACATATTGAAAACCTGTAACGTGCCTCTGGGGTCCTACTTCATTTAATCCAAATCAAGGTTGCCATGTGGAGTTCCTCTGTATTGTAAGTAAAACATTGCTCAGAGCAGGGGAGTCCACCAGCATGTGTTCCATTTACACAAGGAAGGAGAAAATGCTGTTGCGTTTGTTCCTTTTTGCACTGTTGAATACAAATTTAATTTGGAGATCCTTGGAACACAGTATAATGAATTTGAAGTACTTGGCTGGTTCTGCTGGAGCTAGAAAACTGGACATCATAACTTCTAGTCCACTAAAGCTATTTAAATTTTGCAGTATTAGTTACTCTTACTGCTGCCTGCACTGCTTTAGGCCCATTTTGCTTCCAAGCAAAAGCACTTTGTGCTGACAGTTGAAGTCTTAAAACTCAATTGTGGACTTAGTTCTTGAATTTTCCTAAAACACATTTATTTGCTATTGCCACCTTGAAAAAACACAACTACTTTGTATTCCTGTGTAACTTACAAACTTACAATGGGAATGTGGCAGTTATATTAGACTGTAAAAACTTCTGTAACAACAGAAGCCTTAATTTTAATTTTTCTGTCTGAATGAACTCTTGATCTCCAAGATCATGAAATCAGCTACTGCGGTTATTTTTTATTAATACTAATCTTTTTAATAGCCTGACAGTCGTTAAAGTAGTGTGTTTAATTGAATAAAGGGAATGAATGAGTTCAAAGTTCTGAAGATATACTGTTGTTCCAAACAAAATCAAATGAGATTATTGCTGTTTAAACACCTCAACTGTGTTCTGTTATTTCCAAGGATAACGTGACAAGAAATGGTTGAGGAAACATTTGCACTTGCACAGTAGTGTGTGTGTGTGCAGACATGAAGTAGATATGATTTTTTTTTGCTTGCCTATTTTTCCTGTCTATGTATATTTAAGAAATATACATAGTGCTGTGGGTATCATTGCATACATCAGAAGTCAGCAGCTTTTATTTGCTCTTAATTGCAGCAAGAAACAATTTTTTATTGATTAGGCACACAGCTGCTTTGTTTGGAAAGCATAGTGTTGTCAACTAAGATTAGGTTTCAGAAGGTCCATTTGTAAACTAGAATTGGAAATGGGGAAAGAACCAGTAAAGCTGCAATTGCTTCTGTTGGAGCAGTAGTCAGTGTAGAATAATAGAATGAGGGAGTTGCCTGTGATCTGTCGAGTATGCTGGTTTTTTACATACTCCATTCTTACCTCCCTGTTGATATTCTGCCTGTCCCTCACGGCACTCACTGGGCACTTCCCCTACCTGCACCTTAACCTGCTGCTTTTGGCAGTGTCAGTATAGCAGAGCTATGGCATAGTGCAAACTGGTAAGGTGTGGTATTGGAGGTAGCAGAGCAGCTTTTTATCAGTTGTTTGAGTGGGATAGAAGTGGGATTTAATTTGGGTAGGTAGATGGAAATGAAAGAGCAGAGTCTGACTTTCTCGTGCTTTTTGAACACTGAGCTTATTTTGCATTTCAGCTTCAAATGAAGACTTAAAATCCTCTGCAATATCATGTGTATGGTGGCTCATAACATGGCCGCTTACATGGCTTTAATCCTTGGATATTGCCAGGCCTTGAAACATTAAAAAACTGCCCTTACTATGTTTGACCAACGACCCTAGAGATCTAAAAATATTTAACTGGGGGGATGAATTCAAGTGTGTAGGAAGAGGTGTGTGAGGGGCAGAATGGGCCAGGCTGTGTTGCTGTTAGGCTCTTGGCCATGTTTTTCTGTGAGTTAATTTGCCACATGGTTTAATAAACAACGAGGGGTATGGGCACAGAAAAAAATGTACTTTGACAATCTCCTTCAATGGGTGCAAGATGTTGCTGCTGATTTAGTAATCAGCAGCCTGCTCTGCATGAGAACCTTTGCTTTTCTTTTTCCCCCTTCATTTTCCTCTTCACAGTGGTGACACAAGCACTTCTGTTGGCTGTGTTGTGAGCTGGTGGGAAAATTACCTGCTTGAAAAAACTAACCCTACAAAAGATATTTCCATCTGAAGCTGTTTCCTGACCTGGCTCATGAAGCAGCTGTACAAAAGACTGTGTCATTGCAAGGAAGGGAAAGGATGAGGTACAGACACGTGACAGGGAAGGGGCTGTTGCTTTTCACATTGGTGCTGGATCATGCTGGCTTACTGTGTTTGTTTACTGCTCTGTGCCCAGTCAAATCCTCCCCAGACCAAAACTGACTCTGTATTTCAAAAGAACCTGACTTCTTCTTCAAAAAACTTTACTTTCAAACAATATTTTGCTACTCAAAATTCTCAACTGAGACTGCCTAGAAACTTAAAAACCACTTCAAAATTGTATTGTAACCATTCAAACATTATGTGCTGAGTGTAATTTATACCTAAACCCCAAACAAATTTGAAAAAAAAAAAAACAACTCAACTTTGGTGCCTTTTTAACAATATTTTCTCTTTTCCTTCTCTTCCCATCACCTTTTTGCTTTTATTTCATGTGTTTGGTTGTGGCTATTCCTTACGTTCTCCTCCTCATCCCACCTCTGCCTATCCACATCCACCATTTCATTTCACCTATACATCCTTAGCATGGCAAGGCACTGACCTGATGCATAATCACGTCTTGGCTGATGATGACCAATCAAGTCTAGACTCCTTGGGTCGTCGCAGTAGTCTTTCTCGTTTGGAGCCTTCAGACCTCTCAGAAGACTCTGACTATGACAGTATATGGACAGCCCATAGTTACAGAATGGGGTCTACATCTCGTAAGAGCTGTTGCTCATATATCTCTCACCAGAACTAATGCACTTCTGAGCTTTTTCTTAACAAATGCTTGTTGTATCACAGCCTGCTTTTCTTAGATGTTTTCTTGCTGTTCCTTGTCTCTTTAATGTGATATTTTAACAACTTCTGAGGGAGCTCCTGAAACTTCAGTTATACCTGGTGGAAGGCTCTATTGTCAATTCAGTACACGTACAAATAAGTCATTCTAAAAAGTGTATATCCTGTTAAGGATGATACTTCTTGAGGGTTTTTTTAACTGACAGATGTTAATTTGTAGCTCTGAATGGTCTTTTTTTTTCTTTTGACTTGGTCAGTGTAGTAACAGGTCCTTTATTTTCTCTTTTTTTTTTTTTCATTTTGGATAAGCACATTTTTATATTTTGTACTGAAGCCATACTGATTTCAGAGCTGAGTGCCAGCTATATGGAAATACCTTAGTGGTAGTGGTTGGATTTTCTACGTATTATTAACAAAATACCTAGCTGGTAGAGTAAGTGAAACGCAGCTTAAAAATAAGCAGTACAAGAGCTGTAAAATCATTCAGATATTCATGTATCTGGCCTATTTGTTTGGAAGAGCATTTGCTGATCCATAAAAATTTCTGGTTTTATACTGCTGTCTTTTGCTCATTGCTTAAAAAGTTTATATGAAGGACCTCCCTGCTCTTTCCCCACCCCAGTCTGGCAATTGTCATGAAAACCTGGCAGTCCATGCTCATTACATGCAGTGTTCTGGTACTCTCATGTTACCTGTGGTCATGCTGTCACTTTACTGTGTGCAGTAGTGTGGCAGAAAGCAGGGTTTAGATGTTTACTTGCCTGTTAAAATACACAACTGTCAACTCTCAATTGACCATTCTTCTTGAAAAGACAAGATGAAAATGATTCCCCTGATGGAGGCTCCAGTGTTCAGCATCTGAAACTCTAGGTACAACTGTGATCAAATTGGCTTGTTTGAAGTTCTGAATAATAGAATGCTTGGCTTTTGGGTTGTACTGTTTGGAGCATGTCTGTGACAGATTTTATTGTGTCCTGTAACTTCTCTCATACGCAGGTTTGTTTTCAGCAGCAGCTCTTGACTTACAGTCATATTGGCTTTTTCAGAATACTGTGACATGCTGTGCACAGCTGAAGGTCTCAAACCTGCACCTGGGGCACTGCTGGGGTGAACTCTGTGTGTGTGTTCTGTCTTGTTGCTAAAATAATTGGCATCGAAACAAAAGTGGCATGTTTTCCAAATCTTTGTAAGCATTAGGGAAAAGTGTGGTGAAAGTGATGAAAGGACAGAAACAGTTCTCAGTTTCGCCAGGGTTGCCAAGTGCAGCACCCTTTTCACTTTTCACATAAGCATGTTATCCAGTGTTCAGATACTACTCCATGAACAAGTTCAGAGTAATCATGGTGAAATTTAACTGCAGCCTGGGAAGTTGATCACACTGTTTAAAAGGTAATCAATACCTTTCTGCAGGTTACATGATCAGAAAGTTGGAATTGCTAGACGTGCATGATTCCAGAAGGTGGTCAGTGTGGAGAAGATGTTTCAAGGCAGTTCATGTCTTCAATTTACATTCAGTTTTGTTTGATCTCCTGCTTTATCTAAACTCTCTCATTGTTGTTGGCATTCTATAATGTGACTAACAAAAGCGATAGTGCTTACCAAGGAGGGTTTTCGGGGCACATTTTACTGCTGGTCATAATATTAATGTAATGACCAGGAACTTGTGTATGTTGAACCTTTTGCAAATGGAGGAGTCTTGCTTAGAGAAATGACAAAAGTATATGTGCTCCATATCATTTCACAGCACATTTGTAACCCACTTCATTCCCTTCTTCTTTTCAGTCAGTTTTTTCGTTTTGTTTTTTTAACATACATGGAAAGTATGGATTGTTTTTTGCTCTGTTTCTTATGATGTGGTGCTCTAGTTAAATAATGTTTTCTGCACTGGATAAACGATAATTCCTTTATGTCTGTTTCATGTTCTATAGTGTAAATATGAGTTTGTAATACAGTTGTTGCACTTGAACTTTCCTTATCATATAGAAAGTTTTGTTATCCAGATCTGAAGACTGACTTTTTATGCACCAAAGCTTTGACAGTTTACCACCTTTAATTATTGTAGCATTTATGTCATTAGGTACTATCATAATTAGGATCTCTCATATTGTGTATTCTCATATTAACATCACAGCACATTTAAAACCATTTTACGTCTTCAATGTTACAGGCTGTAAACTATTGTGAACTGATCCGGAGTATTAATGCAAAATGCTTGAAAGAAACAAAAAAAGGGCAAATGTGGAAATGATGGTATTCAGTCCAAAGGTTCAGTGTTTCTATTTTTGTGGAAGGTTGGTCATGTTAATAACAGTACCTTATGTTTATGCAATTCTGTAAATTGTCTGTGCACAGTTACAAATACACTGGAAGGATGGAGAAACCTGAATTGGAAGGTAGGTTCAAGCCATTGTCAGGCCCTCTTCTCACGGCTTGCGCAGTGTTTCCGTATAAATCAGTGCTTACCATAAACTGAAGCCAGCCAGTATTGATCGCGTGTTTTGCCTAATCCTGCCAAAACACAGTCATGTGTATATAGTGACGTAAAACATAGAAAGAGTAATATATATTGTGCACTTCATTTGTGAACGGGAGAAGCCATCTTTAGTAGGTGACTGCCTTTGGAAAATGCAAAATGGATGTATATCTGAATGTTTCATTGTACTGTACAGTATGCATATTGTTTGTGGTTGCATATATCAATTAAGTGTTTTGTTTTATATGAAAAGGACATCTGTTATGTACAGTTGAAATAAATTTTGCATTTGCTAGACTGTGACTTTAATATTTAATTATTACGCAGGGGGAAAGGACAGCAGAACTTGTAACTTAACACATCCTCTTCTCCCTATGCCTCCTTTCTCTTCCTCCCTTCTTCCCAGAGGAATCAAATGCTGACATGAAAGACCTTTTTTGACATACGTGTCTAATCTTTGTTTAATGTAGTTGACATCTACAGGAAATTCAATGTAATGTGAAGTATGTATTAGTCTATATCCTCTTTTTTGTGAAAATAATTTCACAGACATTGCCATCTATAGATTGTTTTTCTGTTGCCTTCCTCTCCTGTTTAATTGATTTTATTTTCTTCCTTTTAGTTTTTTGGTTGGTTTTTGGGGTTTGGGGGGGAGGGGGGTTGTTTTCTGGGTTTTTTTTTGCTTGGATTGGTTTGGTTTTTTTGCTTTGTTTTGAGGGATTTTTTGGTATATTCTCAGTAAAAGCATGGGCTGAATTATCGGAACAATCTAAAACCTACTTCTGCAGGTCCTATTGCCAGAAAGAAGTGTTATGAAAGACGTGTTAAGGGTATATAAACCTTATGTGTTTTCATGATTTAATATTACAGTATTTTTCTTTTTAAACCAAGAGTTATCTTTAGTGTTTCTACTTAAAAGATGCTTACATATGAGTGAATTTAAATCAGTAAGCTAATATATGTGCTAAAATGTTTACATCAGAATAAATGTAATAATCACCCCTCTCTATTAAAAGGTCATAACTTTGTGTTGCTATGATTGTAGCAACTCTAGTCCTGCAGCCATGTGCTTGGAAGTTTTTGTATTGGTTAGTGAAATACAGGCAGTTTAGTGGAGTAGCTCTTTCCAAATGTTGTCTTAGGAATCTCCCATGTCTTAAGATGGTGTATCTGTCTTCTCAAACTATTCATTCTATTCTTACATGACTAACACATACAAAGTTACATTTTGGTCCACTTTAATTGTTTCCATTTTACTCATCTAAGCATATTGCTGTAAACTGCCTAAATCAGTCATCTGAGTCATGTGGAGTTTTATTCTTGTTTGTGATTTTCTATTAGTTTAAAAAAAAAGACAAAACTACTTCATGACCAAACCTTTTTTATTATTTCCAAGAATTTGCAAAGAATGGTGTATCTTATACAGTGAACTAAATTTTAGCTGATATTTGCCTTCTGATTTGTGTTTTCTTTACACAGATAGTGAAGGATACCCTTTTGATTTTGGCAGCTCTGTGGCACAGATTTTTCCAATTTTTAAATCTCAACATACACAGAGTCTGGGAGAAGCATTTTTAGAATTCTTTGTGTTAGGACCTCATGAAAAATGTATTAAGAAAAAGAAGGTTAATTTGGCAGGTCTGCTCATCTGCTTTAACGTATTTAATATAGCAAATGCAGTGACACACTGAATATTTAAAATGGCAAGTAATTTTTTTGTCTAACATTTGCTTCCCTAGGAAATGTACATGTCTGTACATGCCAGTGGTTAATGGTAGATCTGAACAGTTGTGTATACACACACTTATTTTTCAGTGGCAAGTCACATTCCTGTCATTGAAACTCAAGTAAATTTAATTTCTGAGAGCTTCTTAGCTTGTGAAGTTGTTGAAAAACAGAATTGTATATTTACAAGTACTGTTTCAAATTTTTGACCTTTATCCCTGCCTTGTTCCCTCCTTACCTCTCCTAATGACAGTAAAGGTCTGAAGAAGTGAAGAAAACAGCAATACTTAAAAGCTGTGCAACAGAGTCTTTGCTCATGGCCTCAGATAATGCTGTGCACTTCTTGAAATTACCACCATCCCCACACATCTGATTTCCATACCTTAAATTAGGACACTCACAGGACACTCTGAGCCTTCTCCTTCCATTTGCCAGCTGGAGGAAGCTGTTCTTGGTTGACTGGGGAGAGCTGTCTTTTAACTGATGCCCTGAAATTAGCTACTTTAAGCAGACGATGTGAATACCCACTTCCATTTTACTCTTGGTTTAAATGGTTCTGGACAGACAAGGTCTTTGGACATAGGCAGAGATTTAATATCCCGTCAAAGTGGAAAGGCTTCTGAATTTCATCCCCCTTTTCTCATTTCACTTCTGCAAAACTTCTGAACTGCCTTTGTATTTGTCTGTTAAGTGATTCAAAACAAAGGACCAGACTGTTTACCAGTACAGCTCTTTCTGAAGCCTGGCTTCTGTCAGGAGCCAGGATGGTGCCATATAAAAATAGCATGGTGCCCAGAGAAATTGTGAGTGGCCCATCCCTGGGAGTGCTCAAGGCCTGTTTGGATGGGGCTTTGAGCAACCTGGTCTAGGGGAAGGTGTCTCTGCCTGTGGCAGGGGGGCTGACTCTGTGTCAACCATTTTGTAAGGTGTCATGCTCCTTTTGGGGGAGAGTGGATAAAAGGCTGAGGCTGTGAGTTAGGATTGCAAACAGACATCAGTGAGAGCTTCTGTGACATTCAGTCTCTGCTATAGTCTCTTCCTGGTTTGGTGTTAAGACCATACTCCATGGCTAGGAGTGACACTCCATCTGTTTTAGGCAGGTATAAAGTGAACTTTTGTTATTAAGTCTTTCAGCCATGTAAATACCCAAACAGGTTGCAGCTTTTCTTATTTCTAGAAATGCTCAGAACTGCTTGCTTGTTTTTGACTGATTGATTTAGCTGGAAAGGGGATCAGACACTGAAAATCAAAAGCAGGGGGCTGTTCCCCACAGGCCTATTCTTGTATTTCAGGAGTTTTACCACATTATGTAGGGGGTATTGCTAAGACCTGTAGCCCTGCTGTGAATGTCAGGTGGGCTGTGTTGTTACTGGCTTTACTCTGGAGGCTAAATTTGCTAAAGCTATAATTTAGGGTATGGTTTTGTCAAAAAGCACTGTAATTCTTTATTCTCCACTCTAGGGCTGAAAGGTGTTGATATTGAATAGATACCTTTGTTTTTTTCGTGGAATTTAATTTATGGAAACTTAATTGAATCTTGATTGTAGTGGTCAGTTGTTTGCCTTAATTATTCAACACACTTCTAAACAGTGGGGTCATTCCTCCAAGACCCTGGTTTTAAGAGTTCCCTATTGAGGAGTCATGGCAGCTTACTTGGCCTTAATATTTGTTTGCTAATCTTGAAGTAATTGTTTGGATGTGTCAAACATGCTTTCTAGTCCCATCTACCTTACTTCCCTCAATACCCACCCCCTCCAAAAAAAACCCCAAACCAAATGAAACCCTGTTTTGTGTAGCTTGGGGTGTGGGATGTCCATCTTAAAAAAAAACCCAACCAAACAAAAAACAAATAAACAGAAAAAAACAAACTAAAAACCTAAAAACCAAGCCCAAACTAAACAAAAAACCAGAAACAACGAATCCCCACATGAAGAACCCCTCCAAACTAACTGACTAGTACTTGTGGTTATGTTGTCTCAAGTTGTCTCAACTGTTGTGGCAGATGTTAGAAGTCAATTTAAATATACTCATTTGGCCTTTTGGACTTGGAATAATGTCTTGTACTAAAATTCAGTGTGAAACTTGGATGCTTAGGATTGAGAAATAGCAGATATGGCACACTAAAGTAACTTGATTCTTCCACCCTATTTCATGAAAATGCAGAGTATATCTCAGAGGTGTTTAGGATTATCTGAGCTGTATGAACTTCCTATTCTGTCCTTTCAGTAATTAATTCAGTGGGAGGTGCCCACTGTGCTGTAACACAACCCTCTCTTCATGTCCTAAAGCTGTAGCTTTTGCAGAGGGAAATGGTTGCACAGAGGGTAGATCGAAAGAACTTGATGAAGGCACAAGGTGGAATTTAGGCGATATTGCTGAGTGTCAATGATGACTCTGCTTGAAGTTATTTCCAGATGTGTAACTGAAAAAAATCACCTTAAAAAAAAAAGAAAGGATAGCTGCTGACATAAATCGTGCAGAAAAGCAGAATGTTGAAATGTCTTTGTTTTGCCTTTAGAACTTGACACCTCATGTCTGATGTTACTGTGCATGTGCTCATTTGATGACCGGGTCCTTTATGGCAGGATAGATGTGCTGTGTGTTTGTACCTTTGATGCTCAGCATGTGCTTGTGAGGTTTAGGAAAAAAAAATCTACAAATAAAGAAAAACCCTCAAAAACTCACAAAACCCAAACCACGATCAAAGAGAAAGTGTAGGGGTTTTTACATAAGTACAAACCATAGGACCAGCAAGAGTTCTGACATACAAATAAGAGTTTGTATGACCAAGGGTATTGGAGCAGTGAAGGCAAGAGTAGAGCTTGTGTTTCATACTAGTTACTGTCCCATGGCACAGTACTCACAGCAGCAGTTTTCCATTGTGTGTGTTTGTGTAGCATGAAGTCTCCTTGTGTGTATAATGTCGGTGAACTGCTTTGTATGTGTGTGTGTGCAGTGTTGTGTGCTGTGCTCTGCTGTACATTCTTCAGGACGTGCTGCTGTAGACATCTGCTTCACATGCATGTGTGTGTATCACTGAACAGCTGGGACATCTGTTGTCAAGCTGTCTCCTCCACGCTGTTTGAGCCTTGCAAGGACCCATGTTACCCTGCCCAGGCAGACATTTGGATGCAGCTCTATACAAAGGGAAAAACGTGTGCTCCCTTTGGGTGGAGGGAGTCACGGGTGAGAAACATGTGGCAGTTCTCTCCCCTTGGTCAGTGTCTCCCTTGGCCTGTGCTGGGCTGAGGTGTCCTCCACATCAGTAGAGACACAAAATGCAGTGATCTGGTAGCAGCTGCTGCCAGCTAATTCCTAATACAACATTTAATTCAGTTCTGTGTTAGCTGCAAGGCTAATAAAGCAGAGCAGTAAGCAATTAACTGAAATAAACATGAGAGCTTTTTACAGAGATTGACAGCACAAACAGAGATGTGTCCTTGAGCTCCCTACAGAATTTGGATGTGTTTGTTTTATAGGTTGTTCCTCCTGGAAAATAAGTGGAAGCGTATTAACCCTTAAAAGATTTCTTCACTCCGTAAGAAGAACTTACAGCTTTCAAGGACAAGATTATTTCTCATATCTGTTCTCTTTAGTCTATTCTCTTTGACAATCACATACTGATACATTAGATCTTTACTGTAAGCTTGAGGAAACTTTTTTTCTGCATTAAAGACATTTGTCATTGTTTGCTAAAACAGTTTAAATTGCTAAACATGTACAGCTAAGATAGGATCCTTACAAGTGCACTGTTCAGAACTCAAGACTGCAGCTGTTTGGGAAGTTGGTATTTTGTAATGAGTGTGATTTAATAAACATTTTTATTTATTTGTTTATATTTTGTATTTTACCATGAACCACAAAAGAAAAGTGCTGCTAGCACAAAGCAGCTGTTAAGCAACTAATTTCCCTGAGACTTGAGAAATTCCTGGCTAATGAAAATTCACTACAGTGAATTGGTGGGCAGATGTACTAAGAACTTCGATTTTTTTATCTGCAGTGTATGAATTCTGAACAAATGCTTAGACACCAATTTATTTACAGACCTTCTTAAAAAAAAACCCTTTTAATTTGTTGCAGCCTAATTGAATAATGTTTATAGAATACATACTTCTGGGTAGATGCACATTTCTGAATTGTAGCTTTTTTAGTCAGAACTATGTTTTTATAATCTATATGTTTTTTCTTGATGTTATAAATTGTAATGTGTGGAAAAACTTCTGAAGATGTTGGAATGTTTTGAGTTTTTATCATGAACCTATGAAGTGCTTTTTAAAACATCTATTAAATACAGAGAGTGTGTGTCGTTTAGTAGAAATGCATTATAGGACTAAAGTGCTATCTGTAAGAGTATTTGTATGTATATGTGTGCACACAAAATGTGCTGCTTAGAGTGTTTCAGGGAAAAGGGTTTTTACCTATTTTTCTTTAATTGCTGTGTCATTTGATACCACTGTTCTGCTCCTTACTGACAGAGTAATGGGTTTAGAGCAGTGTTGTATCTCGGATTTGTATCAGTGTGGGATCAGAATCTGTCCTTGACGCTTAAATCGCTGTTACTTAAACACAGTTATGTCTTTCTCAGTCTGCTGTGGGGAATTTGCACAGCTTTTATTGATGGTTGAATAGTGCACTGTTCCTTGAACAGTGTAACATCCCCATCAATGACTTGGGAGTTATGTAACCAGTGGGGTAGGAGTGTCAGATAACCTTTTGTTGTTGTAAGGCTGTGGTTTCAAAAGTAAAAAATGTGTCAGTAACTCACGTGTAGAGGGAAGGGGGAAATGGAAAGTGGTATACCTTGGTCATGGGGTGTATCATACGGTGAATGAAAGAATAATCTTTAAAATGCCACAGTGGTATTTGTGAGTTGCTCATTTTGTAATTTATTTTTACAACAGGTTCCCGTAAAGAATCAGCTCCTCAAGTCCTCCTTCCAGAAGAAGAAAAAATTATTGTAGAAGAAACTAAAAGTAATGGTCAGACTGTTATAGAAGAGAAGTAAGAAAATGTTTAATGAATGATGAATTAAAGTATAGTAAGCTTTGCACTCTTCCTCCTCCTGTCTCCCATTATAGTAGGGTGTATATGGTATGTTTGTAGTTGGAATACAGCTGTTTGGGGTATGCTGCCAGTCCTCTAAGTGCAGTTGGCCTTCATTTAAATGTCTGGTTTCTTTGTATATGCTGTGCAACCTATTCCACCCATGCCAAGTGATGTGCTTCACTTAGAAATAATTTTTCCAAGTACTGTCAGATTTCAGTATTAAATTGGTGTCATCCTTCTAGTTAGCGTGTGGCATTGTTCTACTTTTTTGATAAAGTGTATGTTGGAAATGAAACTACAGTTCTCTTGTAGAAAGCTGTAATACAGAAACCAGCAGAGGTCCCTAAGTACTTGAGGGGTGTTTCTGTCACAGAAGCTGGTAACAAGTCTTTGTCTTACTGAATATAAATCAGGATTAGAGACAGGTTTTTTTTAACACAGGTTTGAAATTAGCTATTAGTTGTGGAGTGTTCTTTATTTAATTGCATTTCATTAAGCACTTTTGTCTAATAATAGATTTAGATGCGTATTTCTGAAAACTGTTGTTACAGATTATCTTTTTTCATTTTAGAAGCCTCGTTGACACAGTATATGCATTAAAGGATGAAGTACAGGAGTTAAGACAGGTTGGTAACTTCCTGCATTTATAGCAACATGGAGAAAGAAAAGATGGAAGGCTTGTTATAAAATTAAATATGGCTTGCAAGTTCACTTTTACAGTCAGGAAATTGAATTTTGGACTAGATTTACTTTTAAAAGTAAAATATCATTTGCCAAAAAGCACTCCCTGTTTTTGTCATCAGTTTTGAGAATAGCATTGAGGATTGCTTCTTTGAAGTGAATTACTAAGCTGTTTTTGGATGTCACAGCTTCTGAAATGGTGGAAGTGTTTAGCAAATTCAGTTGAGGTGTATCACCAGCAAAGTAAGCTTACAGAGACTGAGAAATCGTAGTTGCTCGAAAATGCTAATAAAGGCCTAAATAGAACAGATATTTACAGTTCTAAAATGATGCAATCTTAAAGTAACCTGAACACCTCTATGGATCGGTTCTTAAAACTGCTCATTTCCAGAGACAAGACTCCTTTTCGGTGCCTATCACATGGCTTTTTTGAAATGAGGGCTTCACAGTAGCTCTGGGCGCTTTTTTGTTACTTACTGTAAATATCTGCCATGATTAAATAAAAATATAACCTTATCAGGGCATAGCTTGTTTTAACCACATTAATGGTGCTGCATGTAGTCTTTGCTTAATTATAGGTGAAAAGAAGCGTTGGATTTTCCTCACTATAGCAGGTGTGAATTTGCTTGCCAGTCTGACTCTGGAAGTTGGATAAAATTTCTTGTACTACTGTAGAAAGGATTTGTATTCAAATTTCTTCAGGTCTGGGGCTATAAATGTGATTTTTTTTTTTTTGCCCTTTGTAACCCTGCTGAGTATTTCTAAGGATGTCATGCATATGCCTTGAAATAGGACGAGTGATGTGTTGCATACTTAAATTCTGCTGTCTTCAGCATATAAAAAATTAGTATCCCAGGTTAGATCTGAATTTGGCAGTCTTTTAAAAAATACTATTCATATAATAAAAGCAGCAATAATAGCCCACTAATACTCTAGTGGCCTCCTGCTTTTGTACAAAGAATAAATGTGCAGCCTCACTGAGGCTCTGCACAGCTCCATGACCCTTAAACAAAAAGTCACCTTCTCCTGAGCTTCATGCAACAGCTGTCTTTTCTGGTGCCTTTTCAAATAGATCTTCTTCAGAATCTTACGTCTTCCAGGCCAAGACATATTAAAGCCTGGTTTCATTTTCTTATGTGTCCAGAATTCAGGGATCTCATCTTAAAGGCATTTATTAGTCCGCTGCTGTGATGCTGCCGACCAGAGAAGGGGCAGAAATAATCTCTGAGCTGGCAAGGGCTTTTTGGATAACGGCTCTCTGGGAGTACATGGTGTCCTGGTTGGTGTAGACACCAGACTGCAGAGTGGGATCCTTCCTATGGCAGCTTCCATTGGTTATTCATAGCTGTTGTTCCACAGGCAATACACACCTGAACTGGTCCTGGATTGGCAGACTTGACTTAAATCTGTTCCTATGTAAAATAATGAACTTTCCAAATTTCTTAACAGACCTGAGGAGGGAATGGAGTTAATGAGGTGACAGACCATGGTTGTGTGTATAGAACAAGAAGCTGCAGAGCTGTCCCACAGAAAGGGACCTGGGGGTCCTGGTCAATGGCAAGTTGAACATGAGCCAGCAGAGCCCTGGCAGCCAGGAGGGCCAGCCCTGTCCTGGGGGCATCAGGCACAGCATGGCCAGCTGGGCAAGGAGGAGGATTGTCCTGCTCTGCTCTGAGCTGTGGCAGCCTCAGCTCGAGTGCTGGGGGCAGTTTTGGGTGCCACAACATATAAAAGATATTGAACTATTGGAGAGTGTCCAAAGGAGGACCATGAGGATGGTGATGGGCTTTGAAGGGAAGCTGGCTGAGGTCACCTGGTCTGTTCAGCCTGGAGAAGAGGAGGCTGAGGGGAGACCCCATTGTGGTCTACAACTTCCCTGTGAAGGGAAGAAGGTACCAATCTCCTCTGGTGACCAGAGTCAGGGCTTCAGGAAACAGCATGAAACTGAATCAGGGGAAGTTCAGGTTGGATATTAGGAAAAAGTTTTTTACCCAGGGAGTAGTTGGGCACTGGAACAGGCTCCCCAGGGAGCTCAGCACCCAGGTCACAGCACCAAGCCTGTCTGAATGCAGGAAGCATTTGGACAATGCTCTCAGGCACATGGTGTGATTCTTGGGGTGTCCTGTGCAAGGCCAGGAGATAACTTAATGATCTTGAGTCCCTCCCAATTCAACTCATATTTTATGATCCCATCCTTTTTCTAAAATGTCTGTAAATGACAGCTAATGGGAGTCCAGTTGGACCCTTGGATTGAAGGCCTCTGTTTGTTAAACATGATTAGACTTGTCTAGGGGCCTTATTTCAATGTTATTTTACCTTCAGGTTGCTTCCTTACTGTTCCCAGCATCATGTTGACCTGTACAGGATTAAATAGTGTAAGCATTCCTGTAGATTGGTCCCTGTCATCCTTATGGCCCTGTTGTCCTTTTATTTCAATATTGCCTGATGGCACTAAACAGGGAGAACTCACTTGTTAATGTACGTGTGGAGAGATGATGTTCCTTGAAATTCAAACTTCTCTTAGACTGCTGGTAGTTATCAGTCTAGTTTAAAATTTAGTCACAAAACATTTTTCAGAGAATGTATTGGTTTTCAGGATACTCCTTTCAACTATTTGCATTCCTAATGAAGCAAGTTGATTTGTATTAAGTTTTAAGAAGCTTTTTGGAGATTGAAACCAGTTAAAATCACAGGAGGTTCTTACAGGGGATATTTAGGCTGCTTACTGCTCCATTTCCCTTCTCCATTAGCAACAAATACATTCTACTCCTCATTGATCAGATTTGGGCAGAAGAATTTGAGATTAGTGGCCATCTGTTACTAGCACTTGCTGTATAAAGGCTCCCTAAGTACAAATAGGAAGTAGCTCAGTTTCCATCTGGTAGCTTTTGTTGCATTTTGTGAAATAACTGTGTGTAACTTGTGAAGTTAATAGAGGCTTTGCTTTTAAACGGCTAATATCAATTTTACTGGGAAGACCCTTCAGAGTTTGTAATTGACAGTGTATGTGTAGTCAGATCTGTTAAAAGCCCCCCAAACCAACCAGTAATATCTCTGTTTCTGTTAAACAGGATAACAAAAAGATGAAGAAATCATTAGAAGAGGAACAAAGAGCTCGCAAGGACTTGGAGAAGCTTGTTAGAAAAGTTTTAAAGAATATGAATGATCCATCTTGGGATGAAACCAACTTATAACCACTTTTTCTTTTCCCCTTCTTCTTTCTATTGAAAGACCAGTTGTAGAACTGAGCTGGGAAGCCTTCTGACATTAGTCAGTGTTGCATCAAGAGCACTATAAAACAGGATTTAACTGGATCTAGTGATTTCTTGCTCTGAACATACAGAAACAGTCAAGCCATTTACTGAAGCAATCTGTACTTTAAGCGTGGAGACCGTGGATCCTGAACTCTACTAAACTTAATTTGTTTGCATCCAAATTACCTCATTTTGCAGGAAGTGCAGCACCTGACTAAAAGTCCATGTTTTTCAGTGGCTTTTTAATTAAATATATATTTTTCATGTAAATAGCTGTAATTTAGAATGCATATGTGATTGATGTATCAGGGCTGATATGTTGGGGTTTTTTTCTTGTGTTATTATAATGGTCACAAGTGCTAGAAATGATGGCAGTACTGTCTTACTTAAGAAAGGTCAGAGTTCTTTGTGGATAATTATGAATTAGTTCCAAATTACCCACTCACCACACATGCAAATTGAAACCCCTATTTTTCCTATTTACCACTATATTTAAATCCTTTATTGTTACCTGTTACTTTTAACAGTTTACAGTTCCTTAAGAACAGTATTAAAATACAGGAAATTGTTTATTGACAGTAGAAACAATTTCTAACAAATCTAATGCCCACAATTTACATTCACATACACTTGTTTGGCAGACTAATCTATTGTGCTTTGGCCACCAAAAGACTGATGTACTTGCCTGCTTTTTATGACTGTGATTTTTAGGTGTTTATGTACTACATTTTCTGTTGTGCTTAAACATACAGCTGGCTGACAACAGATCATACAGTTTGTTAAAGGAAAAAATCAATCTAATCCAGAATTTTGTGAATAAATTGTTGTTATTTATATTTTATGGTCACAGCAATTAAATTTTAGCTAACCTTTGTGCATAAGACACATGGGCTAGGCAAACTTCATTCAGAGTTTTGTTTCTATACCACTATATAAGACTCTCTGTTTGGAGTTCCCATACTGTGGAAGCAGTCATTCCTTTCCCACCCTGTTTTCTTTGCATGTTGCTGATTTCTGTCCTACTAGGATTTAAATGGAAAGAAATGTGGAAGTAAGATTTTTTTTTTAATTGTACTGTAATTCATAATTTGCACTGCTGACAGATTTTAAAATACATAAAGGAACATTAATTCCCATGTGTGATAGGTGCAACCACTGCAGTTTCTTGTATTTAAGATAGGAGATGATACATCACTGCAAACGGTGAGCTTCAGATGAAGCACTTAAAATACTAATCTCATTAAAGCTCATTGTTTTCATGGATTTCATCAGACTTTGGATTCTACTCCAGACAGTGCTTTCTGAGGGGTTTGTGTTCAGTTGAGTCAGAAGTGCAGGTATAGCACAGACTTGAGTCACACTTTTGTCATTCTGATTTTCTACTGCCCTTTAAACTCCTGCTAAATGTAATGATCAGACTTAAGCAAATGTTTGTACGAACTTTAGTGAATTGGAGCCAGGATGATTTGGGTTGTAAGAATTGTCATGCACATTTTGAATCTAATGAAAGATCTACTTTTAAAGCTACCCACTTTTTTCAGTCAAGAACAGCTTTTTTTAAATAGGAAATTCTGTCAATGATTACATACTTGAGAAACAATTCTATGGGAATGGATGCTTCATAACCAGAGTAGACAAATTGTCTCTTTTAGAAAGCTGAATATATTTTTAGATGTCTTGTGTTGCTGCAATTTAAAAATGTTTTCCTTTAATTCTAAAGGAGGAGAAAATGAAAAACATCTACATTACCAGTTATATATATATTCACAGAACTTTAAATTTGTTAATTTTTGTTACCAAAATCTTTCCTTGATGTTTGTGGTTGCACAGAATTGTGGACTGATGTTATATTTATCTTCACATTTAGAAAATATCCTTGCTAAAAACTAAGTGACACTAACTCCTACAAATGCATACTATCATGGCCAAATTTAGTCTTGGGAAAGCCAATATAATTAGAATTTTGCTAACGTGTTCAGTTTCTGACATCCAAGGTATTTTCAGAGTGATTTTTAATTTTCAATTGAGCATATGTGAAAGGACATTCCAGAGGAAGAAGCATAAAAGGAAAACATTAACCTTAGCAGTATTTAGCAAATTTTAACTCAGGAACAACTTCCATCACGACAATTTGTTTTACATTATATTGTAAAGAGTGGTGTTGCTGTGTAAATCTGCTGACTCTTAGTACCTGTGATATTATAATTTCTGACAGTACCCCTACACTGACATCTAATAAACATGCCTTAAACACTGGGATGAAGCAGTTGTTAAATATGACCAGGACTTAGGGACTGATTTTATTCAAGGTGAATTGGGAGGACTAATTTTTACACAAACACACACACACAAAATAAAAATAAAGGAGGCAAAAAAACCAAACCCTGACCTAATGTTGTAGGTAGCTTTTGTCTCTAGTGCAGAGAGCAGCTTCCGACTTTTGGGAACCAAGAAGTACCTGAACTTGTGTTCATTGACAGTTTGTTACAGTGTATATAGATTGTAAAAGTCACCATGGACCGTCTGAATTGTTGGAAACTTTACATAAGCATGGATAAATGGGGCACTGTTTATTTAACCTATTAAAGGGTTGTTTGTTTGCTCTCATCATTTAGGGATGAGGAGATGAAGCCATTTCTTATCCTATCGATGTGAAGCACTTTCAGTTCTGAGCTGTCCAAAATGTAGCATAACATTTCTCTGTACTTACTGATGTATGTGTGTTTGTCTCACCATGTCATGACATCCTAAGATTGAATAACTGACTGCTTTTGTATAAACCTTTTTAATGCAAATCATTTAGGGAATTTAGAGTATCTGTTTACAGTGTCTGTGGAGAACTCTAGTTTAGATGTCACAGTAATATCCTGGTATCCACTACTAAAGCGTTTATGCTACATTGTAATTAAACCATGAATTTTTTCCCCTACCCTATGAAGTGTTATGTTTCGTCTAATATGTGGGCTATGAGATAATGAAGGGAAATTGCTTTAATTTTTTTGCTGTTCATATAAATAACCACCTCTCCAATTTAGTAGCTGCTATACTATCTTGAAAGAGCTTTTTCATGGTCTTTTATAATAGTAGATTGACACCTGAGGGGGAAAAAAAACCCAAACAAATCACCAAAGCAAGGGTTGTTTAGAGGGGTGAGAAGGAGGATCTTAACTGTCTTGCATTGAGAAATGTTCACTTTCTTTGGCAACCTGACCTGCTCAGGTAATATAAGAAATGGAGGAGATCAAAGACAGAAAATAGTGAAAGAAAGCAAGAAACACTAAAAACTGCATCAAGTAAAATATGTCTACATGCATGATTTATCTGAATAGACAGAAATTTGTGATGTGTGTGTCAGACTTTTTGTGGTTGGTGCTGCTTGAAATAGGGGGAGAGGGGAGATTTTTGTGGTAGCAGAATCGTCAGTATGGCTTTGTGCCAGATGGTGGGATGGGTTAAGGAAAGTGCAGGGAGCCATTGGTTTGAAAAGGTGGTTTCAGTCTTTGGACAAGACATTTGAAGGGATTAGTAACATCTTGGGTGTGTGAAATGATATATTTATTCCAGCTTAGTCAGCAAGGAGATATACTTAGAACAGAGGGCTTTATTTGTAGCAGTTTACAATTATTTTCCCAAGTCTCACTTTCCAACTTTTCTCCGGGTTCACCACTGTAAAGATGGGTATTTTACACAATTTGAAATGGTCATTTCCTTGTCACCTGAAGTGTTTTGGGGATTTTTCTTTTTGGATGTTTTTTATTGTGGTGGGCTGACCATTGCTGGCTGCCAAGACCCTCACACAGCTGCTCTTATTCCTCTCCCTCAGCAGGAGATGGGGGAAGGACTAAGATGGAAAAGCTTGTGCATTGAGATAAAAACCACTGATTTCTTACTGTTAACAAACAGAAAAACTAAGCCACCTTTCCCTTACCCCACTTCTTAGACTGAACCACTCTTCTATTTCTGTCTTCCTCTCTCCCCGCACCAAGCAGTGCAGGAGTGTGGGAATGGGGGTTTTGATCTGTCCATAACAATTCTTCTTTCCTGCTCCCCCTTCATGCTTTTCCCTACTCCAGTGTTGGTCTTCTCCACAGCTGGCAGCCCTTCAAGGATAGGTGTGCTTCAAGGTGGGTTCATCCTGGGCTACAGTTCCTGCCAATGAGCCTGCCCCACTGTGGACTGCAAATTCCTTCAGTGCATCAGCTGCAGTGTGGAGTTGTCCATGGGCTGTAGGGGAAAACCTGCTTTGCTGTGGTGTTCTCCACAGGCTCCAGGGGAGCCTTCTCCAGCACCTGTGGCACCTTGTTCCCCTCCTCCAACCTGGGTGTTTGCAGGACTTTTTGTTGCACTTTTCCCTCACTGCTGCACTCTAAAATGGGTGTTCTCAAGGCACTACCATTGTGTCTGAGGCTCAGCTGTGTCCTGCTTGTTCCAGGGATGTCTCAGTTACATCCTGTCGGACCTGCTACTTCTATCAGGCTCAGAAGTGCAGGTGCGGAACTTGCTGTAACCCACTTTCACACCCTTGCTCACTGTGATAGGTCACGAGAAGGGAAAAAGAGGAGCATGTAACCCTTGATTATGGGAGTGAGAGGCCTACAATAGTCAGGGGTGGTGTGGGTTAATCTGTGTGTGTGTATCTGTAGATGCTCCATAAGTCCCACCATGTTGATGCTGTAGGGTCCCAGAAAAAGGGAATTTGCACTTTGGAGAAATGCTGAGATGACATTTGAGATGAATTTGCTCTGCAAGACAGGCTTCATCATCTGGAAAAGGGATGGAGGCTTGCCATATTTTTACCTTGTGTGCCCAGCACTTGAGCTTTCTCTTTAATGCACAAGTCAAATGCTGTCTTGGAAGCGCAGCTGAGCCTGGATTTGGAACTAAATTAAACTCCTGAGCTCTCCAATAATTTGAGTGGCTGCCTTAAAGCCACTGTCCAGGCCTAAATCTAATTCTTGTGTCCTTAGGAAGAAATGAGAGCTGCAGTTCTGCAAGTTACTATGAATAGTTACCACTGTGGTACCAATTACTTAGTGCAGGTCTTCACGGTCCAAAATTTGCTCAGGTGCTCCCATTCGTTCCTGCACTTTCTCACGGATCTCGTTCCCTTTCTCTATTGAACATGCACAGGCTCTCCTTTATGCATGGCAGAGCTCACTTCTGTGGTATTCTTCTCCCCATCCACTGTCATGAAATCATCCCATTCCCTGTTTGTGTGGGTGTGCACACCTGCAGGCATGTCTGCTGGCTTTCCAATAACATGGCAGTGCTAACCAGCCTGGGAAAGGAAGCACATTTTGCTGAATCCAAAACTTAGCACTGTACCAGCTAGTAAGAAGAAAATGAACACTGTCCCAGTTGAAACCAGGACAAACCTTTTCCTAATGTCCATTCTGCTGTCATATGTAGGCCTGGTGAGATTCCCCAAACTATTTATTTTTTACTTAGTGTATTGCTAGCCACCTCTTGTCAGTCAAGCAGCCTATGATAGCTGTGTGTTTGCAGTAGACAGAGATGAACAATACAGAAATAGCATGTTTTTGCAATATTTTTCCAGCAGGGGACTGTGTTAGCTTCTGCTATGTCAGAAACTACTCACTTTCCTTGAATTTGTTAATATTTCTACTTTTGTATGCTTTTATAACCAAATGGAGTTAGCTTTTTGTATATTTTGGAGCAACTTTTCAAGCTCCAGTAAGTAAAGTGTATGAAATACCTTTGTCTTGCAGTACAGAGGTATACAGTCACAGTTGAAAGTGTTCATGTAGCTTTTGACCGAGCTGTGCCCATGGGATTTGTGTGGGGCTTTTAGCAGTTCCCCATGGCACACGTGACACTATAGCATCTGGACATTCAGCATCACAAGGGCTCTTTCAGCATGATGCAGTGTGAGGTAACACAGGATCAGGTTTATTGTCGGGCAGAACTAAGCAAGGAATTTTCTGTGATCACTAACTCATTTAAATCTCTGGCCTTGCTCTACAACAGGCAGAATTTCAGAGGAACTGAGAAAGATCTCCTGCTGTAACATCTAACACATGAAATCTCCATTCTGAGACTGAATTGAGAAAACACTGGGATGATGCAATGCATGCTCCATCCACTGCACTCGATTTAATCACTGCTGGGGCTTTATGACATAGGACTATTAACAGTGCTGGGATGGGGGTAAAAAGCCATGCACTGAAGTTACCAATGGTAACTTCCATGTGCTTGAAGATAAGCACTTGAAAATACAGGTTCAGGAAAGTGCCCCTACCCTGCCATGACCACCAGATTTTCAGCAGGATTTCTGCCCCTGCATCCAGACCTAGCTCCATGTTCTGCTGTCTGTCTCATCTTTACTTGCCAGGTCCCCACTGAGCCTTCTTTACCAGGCTAAACAGGTCCAGCTCCCTCAGCCACTCCTATGATTCATTTTCCAGACCCTTTACCAGCTCCATTGCCCTTTTCTGGACACGCTCCAGTGCCTCAATGTCTTGTAGTGAGGGTGGAGGTGTGGCCTCACCGGTATCAAGTGCAGGGAGACAGTCACTGCCCTGATCCTGCTGCCTGGGGTTGTTGTGACCCAAGTGCAGGACCTGACACCTGGCCTTGTTGAACCTCAATATCCTGCCCCCCCGGTGTTGTCTGCAAACTGGCTGAGGGTGCACTTGATCCTCTTATCCAGGTTTTTAAAGATATTGAACACAACTGGCCCCAGTGCTGAGCCTTGGGGAACACCACGTGTGACCATCCAGCAGCTGGATGCAGCTCTATTCACCACCATTCTCTGGGTCTGGCCATCCAGCCAGTATTTTTACCCCTTTAGCAGTGCACCCATCTGTGCCATGAGCAGCCAGTTTCTCCAGGAAAATGCTGCAGGAGACAGTTTCAAAGGCTTTACTGAAGTCCAGGTAAACAACACCTGGGATGTTGGACTAGGTGGCTCACTGTGGTACTTTTAAATCTTGACCTGTCTGTGACTCTGTGAAGTGATGGGAAGTGTCTCAATGAGGACTTCCACCAGTTCCCCCAGTATGCTCAGGGGAATCCCATTCAGCCCCATAGGCTTGTGGGACTAAGGGTTGTAGCAGATCTTAGATTATGGGAGCTTTGCCAGAGTCTCCATCTCCCTCTTCCCATTTAGGGTGCTGGTATTTTGGAATCTATTTAGATGTGACTTTAAAACAATTCAGACTGGATTTTATTAGGAAGTGAAGTAACACTTCAGTGCAAGAAATAACATAACATTTCAGTGTGTTTCAATATATTTCCCACTAGTAGGGAAGCACTCGATTAAAAGAAAAAGCATAAAATTCTCTGGCTATTCTGAATGACTTCTGCTCATTAAGAGCACCAGATTTTATCAACATCCACCATGAAATACTTAATATGAAGAGTTCTGTGTTCTGCAAGTCTGTAGATAAAGAGCTCAGATGCATCTGTGTAAGTTGAGAGGCATTGGTGTATGGCAGGAGGAAAAGTAATTTCTACCTTAATCATTATACATGTCTGTGAGGGTGGAATCATGTGCACAGCCTGCTGTGGTGTGTGCCAGGAGGATTCTTCTCACAGAGACTTTTAAAGGCTAGTTCAACCACCCTGGGGAAACAGCAGGCGTGCTTTGAGCTGCACTCCAAACCAAAAGCGTGGTAGAAGTGGGTTTGCACACAGGTAAAGTAGGCAGCCTCCTGCAAAGGGGCACTACGGGGGGAACATGGCAAAGGAAGCAGGGAGCTGTGACATGGGGCTGACTTGTGGCAAAAGAAAATCACAGTGAAAATGGCCTTGTCTCATGATCCTGATGGAGGAAGTAGTGCTATGCTCCTTCAGCAAGGCAGTGTGTCCTGTGTGCTGTGCACACTGTGAAGAGCAGGAGTGTGAAAACTTGAGTGGGAAGTGGCAGACAAGTTGTTGCCTGGCATTACTGAAAACCCTGGCTTTTGGAAGAGGTTGGAGTGACAGGTTTTCTTTGATGGGGAAGCAGGACTGAAAACACTGTGCAACCTACAGGCATTGTCCCAGATGAGGTGGAAATTTTGGAGGGTTTTTGTCCACAGAACATGAGCTCCTTATTCTGCTCTTTTCTGCGAGTGTTCTCTTCTATATTACGCCTCCCCTGTCCACGTGCTGCCAACTATGTTGCTATGTGAAACACCACGTGGCCTCACTGAGCATCAGCCCGCACTCTGGGGAAAGAAGGGTGAAATGCAGGTCCTGAGCAGCTGGAAAGCTGGGAAAGCTTCTACTCCATAACTTTAAGCTACTGATCTTGGCTGCACTGAGCACTTCATTTTTTCTCAACCACATTAGAATCCCTTGTGCCTTTTTTCTGTTTTATTTCCAACTGAACTCATGGCTTTCCAGAAAGTCCTCTTCACAGCTTTGCAAACAGTCAGCAGACTGCCATGCAGAAGCACTTTTTGCTAGTGTGATTCCTCACAGCTTCCCTTCACCTTCCAGGCTTGGCCTTTGTCTCTAAGTCACACGCCATCATTGACCGTAAATTCACTGTCTGTGTTCAGGCAAGATCTCCACAGGGGAGATCTGGATCTCTGTCTACTGGGAACCTTGTCCAGTAAAATTAGAAAGCAGAGATGTAGTTTACTCTGTGCATTCATGCATTGTGCAGGCAGTTACTGTGCACATTGTAATATATTAAACTACTCAGTGGGCTATTACTTGGTTCCTAGGCAAAAACATGCTGCTGTAAGGCTCTTTTGCCTCTTGCCTTGACTGTGTGCATTTGGAAGTGCCTTAGTAAGGTAGAATCTTTTTTTCATCTCGATTAAAGGAGAAAAATTTACAGTGGTTTTTGGGTCTAATGAATGTTGGTTTATGGAAAATTAAAGAACTCATTCCCTTTGTCAAACACAGTTGAAGACTGAAGCTCCATCAGGAGGTTCAGAAATTGTTCAGATTTGGAGAGAGTATGGACAGTAGAGGAGTTGGCCATTTTTGCCAGATTTTGTGGCTTTTGCAGGTACCTTGGGAAAGTGAGAGAAAAACAGTGTACAGACTTGTAATGAATCAAGTAATTACTTGTCAGTCTTGAAACAACTGAAAATAACATGGTAGAGCTGGGCTACATCAGACACCTCTTTGAGGCACTGGAACAGGTTGCCCAGAGAAGCTGTGGATACTCCATCCCTGGAAGTGTTCGAGGCCAAGTTTGATGGGGCTCTGAGCAAACTGGTCTAGCAGAAAGTGTCCCTGTCTATAGCAAGGGCTTGGAATTGATGATCCCTAGGACCCCTTCTAAACTAAGCCTCTCCATGTTTTTATGGGGTGCTGGGATGTGGGTGCCTGTGTGGTACTGGTTGCTGCCCAGCACAGCTGAAGTCTGTCAGCTGCTGGAGGCTGTGCCAGTGGACAACCATAAGGTTAGGTGGGTGTTTGCAGTTCTGCTAAAATCCCCTTTCTAAAGCCAGTAACACTTTGCTTGTTTAGTTGCCAAGTTCTGTTTTAACAGAACTTAACAGCTGCCCAACAATTTTGGGAATGTTGTTTCTGGACTTCTGTCCCTCTATTCAGTGTGAAGTAATGCCATGGAAATCTGAAGGGAAAAAAAAGTATAAAAATTTGAGGCATATTGGTTGAGGGAAATCCACTGGGTTACAGGAACTGTCTGCAATTTGAACAAAAGTGACTGGAGCAAAATTAACTTAGGAACCCCACTCTATGAACTTGTCACAGACTTGCACCCTCTTGTCTCTTTGGTGCATTGTCCTCCTGCCCACGGCTCAAGGTCTGTCGTTTCCATCAAACTCTCTTTCCCTTTGATTGCTGGCTCTTGGCTGCAGAGCCCATGCATTTTGTGCTGGCTGATGTGGTCCTGTGTGCTGGGGTTCAGATGCAGCTCCAGGGATCGCACGTCCTGTTCCGGTTAGCTCTTGCTCCAATCCAACATTAATGGGTACAGTTCCGTACCTCCTCTGGTTTTGTGGGTCTCTGCCTTCAGCAGAAGTGTGGCAGTGATGAGGAAATGAAGGGCAGTGATGAGAACTTTCGCAGGGCGTGACTCTGGTTTATTTGCCCAGAGCAGGAGGCCCACAAAAGCGAGTTCTCTCCTCTGTGCAGCACTTTATAAACAGGGGTGGGGATAGGGGAGGT